>JAVHZZ010000137.1:0-239000 GCA_036250195.1 Mixophyes australis | reverse complement strand
CATGATTCATGATTCAATTCATGATTCATAATTTGATTCATGATTCATGATTCGATTCATGATTCACTTCATGATTTATTATTCATGATTCATGATTCATGATTCGATTCATGATTCATGATTCATGATTCATGATTCGATTCATGATTCATGATTCAATTCATGATTCATGATTCGATTCATGATTCTTGATTCATGATTCATGATTCATGATTCGAATTATGATTCAATTCATGATTCATGATTCAATTCATGATTCAATTCATGATTCATAATTCAAGATTCGATTTATGAATCATGATTCAATTCATGATTCATGATTCATGATTCGATTCATGATTCATGATTCATGATTCAATTCATGATTCATGATTCGATTCATGATTCATGATTCAATTCATGATTCGATTCATGATTCATGATTAAATTCATGATTCATGATATATGATTCATGATTCATGATTCAATTCATGATTCATGATTCGATTCAATTCATGATTCATGTTTCAAATCATGATTCATGATTCAATTCATGATTAAATTCATGATTCATGATTCATGATTCAATTCATGATTCATGATTCATGATTCAATTCATGATTCATGATTCATGATTCAATTCATGATTCATGATTCAATTCATGATTCAATTCATGATTCATGATTCAATTCATGATTCATGATTCAATTCATGATTCAATTCATGATTCATGATTCAATTAATGATTCATGATTCATGATTCAATTCATGATTCATGATTGAATTCATTATTCAATTCATGATTCATAATTCGATTCATGATTCATGATTCAATTCTTGATTCAATTCATGATTCATGATTCGATTCATGATTCATCATTCAATTCATGATTCATGATTCATGATTCATGATTCATGATTCATGATTCATGATTCAATTCATGATTCATAATTTGATTCATGATTCATGATTCGATTCATGATTCATGATTCACTTCATGATTTATGATTCATGATTCATGATTCATGATTCGATTCATGATTCATGATTCGATTCATGATTCATGATTCAATTCATGATTCATGATTCGATTCATGATTCTTGATTCATGATTCTTGATTCATGATTCGATTCATGATTCAATTCATGATTCATGATTCAAGATTTTAATTATGAATCATGATTCAATTCATGATTCATGATTCGATTCATGATTCATGATTCATGATTCAATTCATGATTCATGATTCGATTCATGATTCATGATTCATGATTTGATTCATGATTCATGATTCATGATTCGATTCATGATTAATTATTCATGATTCAATTCATGATTCGATTCATGATTCATGATTCAATTCATGATTCAATTCATGATTCAATTCATGATTCAATTCATGATTCATGATTCAATTTATGATTCATGATTCATGATTCACGATTCAATTCATGATTCAATTCATGATTCATAATTCAAGATTCGATTTATGATTCATGATTTAATTCATGATTCATGATTCATGATTCGATTGATGATTCATGATTTGATTGATGATTCATGATTCAATTCATGATTCAATTCATGAATCATAATTCAAGATTCGATTTATGAATCATGATTCAATTCATGATTCATGATTCATGATTCGATTCATGATTCATGATTCATGATTCAATTCATGATTCATGATTCGATTAATGATTCATGATTCATGATTCATGATTCGATTCATGATTCATGATTCATGATTTAATTCATGATTCATGATTCATGATTCATGATTCATTATTCAATTCATGATTCATGATTCATGATTCGATTCAATTCATGATTCATGATTCAATTCATGATTCATGATTCAATTCATGATTCAATTTCTGATTCATGATTCGTGATTCAATTAATGATTCATGACTCATGATTTAATTCATGATTCAATTCATGATTCATGATACTGATTCAATTTATGATTCATGATTCATGATTCAATTCATGATTCATGATTCAATTCATGATTCATGATTCAATTCATGATTCAATTCATGATTCAATTCATGATTCATGATTTATGATTCATGATTCAATTCATGATTCATTTCATGATTCATGATTCAATTCATGATTCGATTCCTGATTCAATTCATGATTCAATTCATTATTCAATTCATGATTCATGATTCGATTCATGATTCATGATTCAATTCATGATTCAATTCATGATTCATGATTCATGATTTAATTCATGATTCATGATTCATGATTTATGATTCATGATTCAATTCATGATTCATGATTCATGATTTAATTCATGATTCAATTCATGATTCATGATAATGATTCAATTTATGATTCATGATTCATGATTCAATTCATAATTCATGATTCAATTCATGATTCAATTCATGATTCAATTCATGATTCATAATTCGATTTATGATTTATGATTCATGATTCAATTCATGATTCATGATTCAATTCATGATTCATGATTCATGATTCAATTCATAATTCAATTCATGATTCAATTCATGATTCATGATTCAATTCATGATTCAATTCATGATTCATGATTTGATTCAAGATTCATGATTCATGATTTAATTCATGATTCAATTCATGATTCATGATTCAATTTATGATTCATGATTCATGAT
This sequence comes from Mixophyes australis, assembly GCA_036250195.1. Lineage (NCBI taxonomy): Eukaryota > Metazoa > Chordata > Amphibia > Anura > Limnodynastidae > Mixophyes > Mixophyes australis. Next base: position 236,361 of record JAVHZZ010000137.1, on the reverse strand, counting down.
TCAATTCATGATTCAATTCATGATTCATAATTCATGATTCATGATTCAATTCATGATTAATGATTCATGATTCAATTCATGATTCATAATTCATGATTCATGATTCAATTCATGATTCATGATTCATAATTCAATTCATGATTCATGATTCAATTCATGATTCAATTCATGATTCATAATTCAAGATTTGATTCATGATTCATGATTCAATTCATGATTCATGATTCATGATTCATGATTCATGATTCAATTCATGATTCAATTCATGATTTAATTCATGATTCAATTCATGATTCATGATTCAATTTATGATTCATGATTCATGATTCACGATTCAATTCATGATTCAATTCATGGTTAATTATTCATGATTCAATTCATGATTCATGATTCATGATTCGATCCATGATTCATGATTCAATTCATGATTCAATTCATGATTTAATTCATGATTCAATTCATGATTCATGATTCAATTTATGATTCATGATTCATGATTCACGATTCAATTCATGATTCAATTCATGATTCATAATTTAAGATTCGATTTATGATTCATGATTCAATTCATGATTCATGATTCGATTCATGATTCATGATTCGATTAATAATTCATGATTCATGATTCATAATTCGATTCATGATTCATGATTCATGATTTAATTCATGATTCATGATTCATGATTCATGATTCATGATTCAATTCATGATTCATGATCTGATTCAATTCATGATTCAATTCATGATTCTTGATTCAATTCATGATTCAATTCATGATTCATGATTCAATTAATGATTCATGATTCATGATTCAATTCATGATTCATGATTCAATTCATGATTCAATTCATTATTCATGATTCAATTCATGATTCAATTCATGATTCATGATTCAATTCATGATTCATTTCATAATTCATGATTCGATTCCTGATTCAATTCATGATTCATGATTGAATTCATTATTCAATTCATGATTCATGATTCGATTCATGATTCATGATTCAATTCATGATTCAATTCATGATTCATGATTCGATTCATGATTCATCATTCAATTCATGATTCATGATTCATGATTCATGATTCAATTCATGATTCATGATTCGATTCATGATTCATGATTCAATTCATGATTCATGATTCGATTCATGATTCTTGATTCATGATTCTTGATTCATGATTCGATTCATGATTCAATTCATGATTCATGATTCAAGATTTTAATTATGAATCATGATTCAATTCATGATTCATGATTCGATTCATGATTCATGATTCATGATTCAATTCATGATTCATGATTCGATTCATGATTCATGATTCATGATTCGATTCATGATTCATGATTCATGATTTGATTCATGATTCATGATTCATGATTCGATTCATGATTAATTATTCATGATTCAATTCATGATTCGATTCATGATTCATGATTCAATTCATGATTCAATTCATGATTCAATTCATGATTCAATTCATGATTCATGATTCAATTTATGATTCATGATTCATGATTCACGATTCAATTCATGATTCAATTCATGATTCATAATTCAAGATTCGATTTATGATTCATGATTTAATTCATGATTCATGATTCATGATTCGATTGATGATTCATGATTTGATTGATGATTCATGATTCAATTCATGATTCAATTCATGAATCATAATTCAAGATTCGATTTATGAATCATGATTCAATTCATGATTCATGATTCATGATTCGATTCATGATTCATGATTCATGATTCAATTCATGATTCATGATTCGATTAATGATTCATGATTCATGATTCATGATTCGATTCATGATTCATGATTCATGATTTAATTCATGATTCATGATTCATGATTCATGATTCATTATTCAATTCATGATTCATGATTCATGATTCGATTCAATTCATGATTCATGATTCAATTCATGATTCATGATTCAATTCATGATTCAATTTCTGATTCATGATTCGTGATTCAATTAATGATTCATGACTCATGATTTAATTCATGATTCAATTCATGATTCATGATACTGATTCAATTTATGATTCATGATTCATGATTCAATTCATGATTCATGATTCAATTCATGATTCATGATTCAATTCATGATTCAATTCATGATTCAATTCATGATTCATGATTTATGATTCATGATTCAATTCATGATTCATTTCATGATTCATGATTCAATTCATGATTCGATTCCTGATTCAATTCATGATTCAATTCATTATTCAATTCATGATTCATGATTCGATTCATGATTCATGATTCAATTCATGATTCAATTCATGATTCATGATTCATGATTTAATTCATGATTCATGATTCATGATTTATGATTCATGATTCAATTCATGATTCATGATTCATGATTTAATTCATGATTCAATTCATGATTCATGATAATGATTCAATTTATGATTCATGATTCATGATTCAATTCATAATTCATGATTCAATTCATGATTCAATTCATGATTCAATTCATGATTCATAATTCGATTTATGATTTATGATTCATGATTCAATTCATGATTCATGATTCAATTCATGATTCATGATTCATGATTCAATTCATAATTCAATTCATGATTCAATTCATGATTCATGATTCAATTCATGATTCAATTCATGATTCATGATTTGATTCAAGATTCATGATTCATGATTTAATTCATGATTCAATTCATGATTCATGATTCAATTTATGATTCATGATTCATGATTCAATTCATGATTCAATTCATGATTCATAATTCATGATTCATGATTCAATTCATGATTAATGATTCATGATTCAATTCATGATTCATAATTCATGATTCATGATTCAATTCATGATTCATGATTCATAATTCAATTCATGATTCATGATTCAATTCATGATTCAATTCATGATTCATAATTCAAGATTTGATTCATGATTCATGATTCAATTCATGATTCATGATTCATGATTCATGATTCATGATTCAATTCATGATTCAATTCATGATTTAATTCATGATTCAATTCATGATTCATGATTCAATTTATGATTCATGATTCATGATTCACGATTCAATTCATGATTCAATTCATGGTTAATTATTCATGATTCAATTCATGATTCATGATTCATGATTCGATCCATGATTCATGATTCAATTCATGATTCAATTCATGATTTAATTCATGATTCAATTCATGATTCATGATTCAATTTATGATTCATGATTCATGATTCACGATTCAATTCATGATTCAATTCATGATTCATAATTTAAGATTCGATTTATGATTCATGATTCAATTCATGATTCATGATTCGATTCATGATTCATGATTCGATTAATAATTCATGATTCATGATTCATAATTCGATTCATGATTCATGATTCATGATTTAATTCATGATTCATGATTCATGATTCATGATTCATGATTCAATTCATGATTCATGATCTGATTCAATTCATGATTCAATTCATGATTCTTGATTCAATTCATGATTCAATTCATGATTCATGATTCAATTAATGATTCATGATTCATGATTCAATTCATGATTCATGATTCAATTCATGATTCAATTCATTATTCATGATTCAATTCATGATTCAATTCATGATTCATGATTCAATTCATGATTCATTTCATAATTCATGATTCGATTCCTGATTCAATTCATGATTCATGATTGAATTCATTATTCAATTCATGATTCATGATTCGATTCATGATTCATGATTCAATTCATGATTCAATTCATGATTCATGATTCGATTCATGATTCATCATTCAATTCATGATTCATGATTCATGATTCATGATTCAATTCATGATTCATAATTTGATTCATGATTCATGATTCGATTCATGATTCACTTCATGATTTATTATTCAGGATTCATGATTCATGATTCGATTCATGATTCATGATTCATGATTCGATTCATGATTCATGATTCGATTCATGATTCTTGATTCATGATTCATGATTCATGATTCGATTCATGATTCAATTCATGATTCAATTCATGATTCATAATTCAAGATTCGATTTATGAATCATGATTCAATTCATGATTCATGATTCATGATTCGATTCATGATTCATAATTCAATTCATGATTCATGATTCGATTCATGATTCATGATTCAATTCATGATTCGATTCATGATTCATGATTAAATTCATGATTCATGATATATGATTCATGATTCATGATTCAATTCATGATTCATGATTCGATTCAATTCATGATTCATGTTTCAAATCATGATTCATGATTCAAATCATGATTCAATTCATGATTCATGATTCATGATTCAATTAATGATTCATGATTCATGATTCAATTCATGATTCATGATTCAATTCATGATTCAATTCATGATTCATGATTCAATTCATGATTCATGATTCAATTCATGATTCAATTCATGATTCATGATTCAATTAATGATTCATGATTCATGATTGAATTCATTATTCAAATTATGATTCATAATTCGATTCATGATTCATGATTCAATTCATGATTCAATTCATGATTCATGATTCGATTCATGATTCATCATTCAATTCATGATTCATGATTCATGATTCATGATTCATGATTCAATTCATGATTCATAATTTGATTCATGATTCATGATTCGATTCATGATTCTTGATTCATGATTCTTGATTCATGATTCGATTCATGATTCAATTCATGATTCATGATTCGATTCATGATTCAATTCATGATTCATGATTCAAGATTTGATTTATGAATCATGATTCAATTCATGATTCATGATTCGATTCATGATTCATGATTCATGATTCAATTCATGATTCATGATTCGATTCATGATTCATGATTCATGATTCGATTCATGATTCATGATTCATGATTTGATTCATGATTCATGATTCATGATTCAATTCATGATTAATTATTCATGATTCAATTCATGATTCATGATTCATGATTCGATTCATGATTCATGATTCAATTCATGATTCAATTCATGATTCAATTCATGATTCATGATTCAATTTATGATTCATGATTCATGATTCACGATTCAATTCATGATTCAATTCATGATTCATAATTCAAGATTCGATTTATGATTCATGATTTAATTCATGATTCATGATTCATGATTCGATTGATGATTCATGATTCGATTGATGATTCATGATTCAATTCATGATTCAATTCATGAATCATAATTCAAGATTCGATTTATGAATCATGATTCAATTCATGATTCATGATTCATGATTCATGATTCAATTCATGATTCATGATTCGATTAATGATTCATGATTCATGATTCATGATTCGATTCATGATTCATGATTCATGATTTAATTCATGATTCATGATTCATGATTCATGATTCATTATTCAATTCATGATTCATGATTCATGATTCGATTCAATTCATGATTCATGATTCAATTCATGATTCATGATTCAATTCATGATTCAATTTCTGATTCATGATTCGTGATTCAATTAATGATTCATGATTTAATTCATGATTCAATTCATGATTCATGATACTGATTCAATTTATGATTCATGATTCATGATTCAATTCATGATTCATGATTCAATTCATGATTCATGATTCAATTCATGATTCAATTCATGATTCAATTCATGATTCATGATTTATGATTCATGATTCATGATTCAATTCATGATTCATTTCATGATTAATGATTCAATTCATGATTTGATTCCTGATTCAATTCATGATTCATGATTCAATTCATTATTCAATTCATGATTCATGATTCGATTCATGATTCATGATTCAATTCATGATTCAATTCATGATTCATGATTCATGATTTAATTCATGATTCATGATTCATGATTTATGATTCATGATTCAATTCATGATTCATGATTCGATTCAATTCATGATTCATGATTCAATTCATGATTCATGATTCAATTCATGATTCATGATTCAATTCTCAATTCAATTCATGATTCATGATTCATGATTCAATTAATGATTCATGATTCATGATTCAATTCATGATTCAATTCATGATTCATGATAATGATTCAATTTATGATTCATGATTCATGATTCAATTCATGATTCATGATTCAATTCATGATTCATTTCATGATTCATGATTCAATTCATAATTCGATTCCTGATTCAATTTATGATTCATGATTCAATTCATTATTCAATTCATGATTCATGATTCGATTCATGATTCAATTCATGATTCAATTCATGATTCATGATTCGATTCATGATTCATCATTCAATTCATGATTCATGATTCATGATTCATGATTCAATTCATGATTCATAATTTGATTCATGATTCATGATTCATCATTCATGATTCGATTCATGATCCATGATTCATGATTCGATTCATGATTCATGATTCAATTCATGATTCATGATTCGATTCATGATTCTTGATTCATGATTCATGATTCATGATTCGATTCATAATTCAATTCATGATTCATGATTCGATTTATGATTCTTGATTCATGATTCGATTCATAATTCATGATTCATGATTCAATTCATGATTCATGATTCAATTCATGATTCGATTCCTGATTCAATTCATGATTCATGATTGAATTCATTATTCAATTCATGATTCATGATTCGATTCATAATTCATGATTCAATTCATGATTCAATTCATGATTCATGATTCGATTCATGATTCATCATTTAATTCCTGATTCCTGATTCATGATTCATGATTCATGATTCAATTCATGATTCATCATTTAATTCCTGATTCATGATTCATGATTCATGATTCAATTCATGATTCAATTCATGATTCATGATTCAATTCATGATTCACTTCATGATTTATGATTCATGATTCATGATTCATGATTTGATTCATGATTCATGATTTATGATTCGATTCATGATGCATGATTCAATTCATGATTCGATTTATGATTCTTGATTCATGATTCATGATTCACGATTCAATTCATGATTCAATTCATGATTCATAATTCAAGATTCGATTTATGATTCATGATTTAATTCATGATTCATGATTCATGATTCGATTGATGATTCATGATTCGATTGATGATTCACGATTCAATTCATGATTCAATTCATGAATCATAATTCAAGATTCGATTTATGAATCATGATTCAATTCATGATTCATGATTCATGATTCGTTTCATGATTCATGATTCATGATTCAATTCGAGATTCATGATTCGATTCATGATTCATGATTCGATTCATGATTCATGATTCAATTCATGATTCATGATTCGATTTATGTTTCTTGATTCATGATTCGATTCATAATTCATGATTCATGATTCAATTCATGATTCATGATTCATGATTCGATTCATGATTCATGATTCAATTCATGATTCATGATTCGATTCATGATTCTTGATTCATGATTCATGATTCATGATTCGATTCATGATTCATGATTCAATTCATGATTCATGATTCGATTTATGTTTCTTGATTCATGATTCGATTCATAATTCATGATTCATGATTCAATTCTCAATTCAATTCATGATTCATGATTCATGATTCAATTAATGATTCATGATTCATGATTCAATTCATGATTCAATTCATGATTCATGATAATGATTCAATTTATGATTCATGATTCATGATTCAATTCATGATTCATGATTCAATTCATGATTCATTTCATGATTCATGATTCAATTCATAATTCGATTCCTGATTCAATTTATGATTCATGATTCAATTCATTATTCAATTCATGATTCATGATTCGATTCATGATTCATGATTCAATTCATGATTCAATTCATGATTCATGATTCGATTCATGATTCATCATTCAATTCATGATTCATGATTCATGATTCATGATTCAATTCATGATTCATAATTTGATTCATGATTCATGATTCATCATTCATGATTCGATTCATGATCCATGATTCATGATTCGATTCATGATTCATGATTCAATTCATGATTCATGATTCGATTCATGATTCTTGATTCATGATTCATGATTCATGATTCGATTCATAATTCAATTCATGATTCATGATTCGATTTATGATTCTTGATTCATGATTCGATTCATAATTCATGATTCATGATTCAATTCATGATTCATGATTCAATTCATGATTCGATTCCTGATTCAATTCATGATTCATGATTGAATTCATTATTCAATTCATGATTCATGATTCGATTCATAATTCATGATTCAATTCATGATTCAATTCATGATTCATGATTCGATTCATGATTCATCATTTAATTCCTGATTCCTGATTCATGATTCATGATTCATGATTCAATTCATGATTCATCATTTAATTCCTGATTCATGATTCATGATTCATGATTCATGATTCAATTCATGATTCAATTCATGATTCATGATTCAATTCATGATTCACTTCATGATTTATGATTCATGATTCATGATTCATGATTTGATTCATGATTCATGATTTATGATTCGATTCATGATTCATGATTCAATTCATGATTCGATGTATGATTCTTGATTCATGATTCATGATTCACGATTCAATTCATGATTCAATTCATGATTCATAATTCAAGATTCGATTTATGATTCATGATTTAATTCATGATTCATGATTCATGATTCGATTGATGATTCATGATTCGATTGATGATTCATGATTCAATTCATGATTCAATTCATGAATCATAATTCAAGATTCGATTTATGAATCATGATTCAATTCATGATTCATGATTCATGATTCGATTCATGATTCATGATTCATGATTCAATTCGAGATTCATGATTCGATTCATGATTCATGATTCGATTCATGATTCATGATTCAATTCATGATTCATGATTCGATTTATGTTTCTTGATTCATGATTCGATTCATAATTCATGATTCATGATTCAATTCATGATTCATGATTCATGATTCGATTCATGATTCATGATTCAATTCATGATTCATGATTCGATTCATGATTCTTGATTCATGATTCATGATTCATGATTCGATTCATGATTCATGATTCAATTCATGATTCATGATTCGATTTATGTTTCTTGATTCATGATTCGATTCATAATTCATGATTCATGATTCAATTCATGATTCATGATTCATGATTCGATTCATGATTCATGATTCATGATTCAATACATGATTCATGATTCATGATTTATGATTCAATTCATGATTCATGATTCATGATTCATGATTCGATTCATGATTTATGATTCATGATTCATGATTCAATTCATGATTCATGATTCGATTCATGATTCTTGATTCATGATTCATGATTCGATTCATGATTCATGATTCATGATTCATTATTTAATTCATGATTTATGAATTATGATTCAAGATTCAATTCATGAATCATAATTCATGATTCGATTTATTATTCATGATTCAATTCATGATTCATGATTCAAATCATGATTCATGATTAGATTCATGATTCAATTCATGATTCATGATTCATGATTCAATTCATGATTTAATTCATGATTTATGATTGATGATTCAATTTATGATTCATGATTCATGATTCATGATTCATGATTCATGATTCAATTCATGATTCAATTCATGATTCATGATTCATGATTCAATTCAAAATTCATAATTCATGATTCAATTCATGATTTAATTCATGATTCATGATTCAATTCAAGATTCATGATTCAATTCATGATTCATGATTTAATTCATGATTCATGATTCAATTGATGATTCATGATTTAATTCATGATTCATGATTCATGATTCAATTCATGATTCATGATTCAATTTATGATTCATGATTTAATTCATGATCGAATTCATGATTCATGATTCATGATTCAATTCATGATTCATAATTCATGATCCAATTCATGATTCAATTCATGATTCATGATTCATGATTCAATTCATGATTCATAATTCATGATTCATGATTCAATTCATGATTCATGATTCAATTCATGATTCATGATTCAATTTATGATTCGTTTCCTGATTCAATTCATGATTCATAATTCGATTTATGATTTATGATTCATGATTCAATTCATGATTCATGATTCATGATTCAATTCATGATTCATGATTCAATTCATGATTCAATTCATGATTCAATTCATGATTCATGATTCAATTCATGATTCAATTCATGATTCATGATTTGATTCATGATTCATGATTCATGATTTAATTCATGATTCAATTCATGATTCATGATTCATGATTCAATTTATGATTCATGATTCATGATTCAATTCATGATTCAATTCATGATTCATACTTCATGATTCATAATTCATGATTCATGATTTAATTCATGATTAATGATTCATGATTCAATTCATGATTCATAATTCATGATTCATGATTCAATTCATGATTCATGATTCATAATTCAATTCATGATTCATGATTCAATTCATGATTCATAATTCAAGATTTGATTCATGATTCATGATTCAATTCATGATTCATGATTCATGATTCATGATTCATGATTCAATTCATGATTCATGATTCGATTCAATTCATGATTCATGTTTCAAATCATGATTCATGATTCAATTCATGATTCATGATTCAATTCATGATTCAATTCATGATTCATGATTCGATTCATGATTCATGATTCATGATTCGATTCATGATTCATGATTCGATTCATGATTCTTGATTCATGATTCATGATTCATGATTCGATTCATGATTCAATTCATGATTCATAATTCAATTCATGATTCAATTCATGATTCTTAATTCAAGATTCGATTTATGAATCATGATTCAATTCATGATTCATGATTCATGATTCGATTCATGATTCATGATTCATAATTCAATTCATGATTCATGATTCGATTCATGATTCATGATTCAATTCATGATTCGATTTATGATTCATGATTAAATTCATGATTCATGATATATGATTCATGATTCATGATTCAATTCATGATTCATGATTCGATTCAATTCATGATTCATGTTTCAAATCATGATTCATGATTTAATTCATGATTCAATTCATGATTCATGATTCATGATTCAATTAATGATTCATGATTCATGATTCAATTCATGATTCATGATTCAATTCATGATTCAATTCATGATTCATGATTCAATTCATGATTCAATTCATGATTCATGATTCAATTAATGATTCATGATTCATGATTCGATTCATGATTCATGATTCATGATTCGATTCATGATTCATGATTCGATTCATGATTCTTGATTCATGATTCATGATTCATGATTCGTTTCATGATTCAATTCATGATTCATGATTCAATTCATGATTCAATTCATGATTCATGATTCAATTCATGATTCACTTCATGATTTATGATTCATGATTCATGATTCATGATTTGATTCATGATTCATGATTTATGATTCGATTCATGATTCATGATTCAATTCATGATTCGATGTATGATTCTTGATTCATGATTCATGATTCACGATTCAATTCATGATTCAATTCATGATTCATAATTCAAGATTCGATTTATGATTCATGATTTAATTCATGATTCATGATTCATGATTCGATTGATGATTCATGATTCGATTGATGATTCATGATTCAATTCATGATTCAATTCATGAATCATAATTCAAGATTCGATTTATGAATCATGATTCAATTCATGATTCATGATTCATGATTCGATTCATGATTCATGATTCATGATTCAATTCGAGATTCATGATTCGATTCATGATTCATGATTCGATTCATGATTCATGATTCAATTCATGATTCATGATTCGATTTATGTTTCTTGATTCATGATTCGATTCATAATTCATGATTCATGATTCAATTCATGATTCATGATTCATGATTCGATTCATGATTCATGATTCATGATTCAATACATGATTCATGATTCATGATTTATGATTCAATTCATGATTCATGATTCATGATTCATGATTCGATTCATGATTTATGATTCATGATTCATGATTCAATTCATGATTCATGATTCGATTCATGATTCTTGATTCATGATTCATGATTCGATTCATGATTCATGATTCATGATTCATTATTTAATTCATGATTTATGAATTATGATTCAAGATTCAATTCATGAATCATAATTCATGATTCGATTTATTATTCATGATTCAATTCATGATTCATGATTCAAATCATGATTCATGATTAGATTCATGATTCAATTCATGATTCATGATTCATGATTCAATTCATGATTTAATTCATGATTTATGATTGATGATTCAATTTATGATTCATGATTCATGATTCATGATTCATGATTCATGATTCAATTCATGATTCAATTCATGATTCATGATTCATGATTCAATTCAAAATTCATAATTCATGATTCAATTCATGATTTAATTCATGATTCATGATTCAATTCAAGATTCATGATTCAATTCATGATTCATGATTTAATTCATGATTCATGATTCAATTGATGATTCATGATTTAATTCATGATTCATGATTCATGATTCAATTCATGATTCATGATTCAATTTATGATTCATGATTTAATTCATGATCGAATTCATGATTCATGATTCATGATTCAATTCATGATTCATAATTCATGATCCAATTCATGATTCAATTCATGATTCATGATTCATGATTCAATTCATGATTCATAATTCATGATTCATGATTCAATTCATGATTCATGATTCAATTCATGATTCATGATTCAATTTATGATTCGTTTCCTGATTCAATTCATGATTCATAATTCGATTTATGATTTATGATTCATGATTCAATTCATGATTCATGATTCATGATTCAATTCATGATTCATGATTCAATTCATGATTCAATTCATGATTCAATTCATGATTCATGATTCAATTCATGATTCAATTCATGATTCATGATTTGATTCATGATTCATGATTCATGATTTAATTCATGATTCAATTCATGATTCATGATTCATGATTCAATTTATGATTCATGATTCATGATTCAATTCATGATTCAATTCATGATTCATACTTCATGATTCATAATTCATGATTCATGATTTAATTCATGATTAATGATTCATGATTCAATTCATGATTCATAATTCATGATTCATGATTCAATTCATGATTCATGATTCATAATTCAATTCATGATTCATGATTCAATTCATGATTCATAATTCAAGATTTGATTCATGATTCATGATTCAATTCATGATTCATGATTCATGATTCATGATTCATGATTCAATTCATGATTCATGATTCGATTCAATTCATGATTCATGTTTCAAATCATGATTCATGATTCAATTCATGATTCATGATTCAATTCATGATTCAATTCATGATTCATGATTCGATTCATGATTCATGATTCATGATTCGATTCATGATTCATGATTCGATTCATGATTCTTGATTCATGATTCATGATTCATGATTCGATTCATGATTCAATTCATGATTCATAATTCAATTCATGATTCAATTCATGATTCTTAATTCAAGATTCGATTTATGAATCATGATTCAATTCATGATTCATGATTCATGATTCGATTCATGATTCATGATTCATAATTCAATTCATGATTCATGATTCGATTCATGATTCATGATTCAATTCATGATTCGATTTATGATTCATGATTAAATTCATGATTCATGATATATGATTCATGATTCATGATTCAATTCATGATTCATGATTCGATTCAATTCATGATTCATGTTTCAAATCATGATTCATGATTCAATTCATGATTCAATTCATGATTCATGATTCATGATTCAATTAATGATTCATGATTCATGATTCAATTCATGATTCATGATTCAATTCATGATTCAATTCATGATTCATGATTCAATTCATGATTCATGATTCAATTCATGATTCAATTCATGATTCATGATTCAATTAATGATTCATGATTCATGATTCGATTCATGATTCATGATTCATGATTCGATTCATGATTCATGATTCGATTCATGATTCTTGATTCATGATTCATGATTCATGATTCGTTTCATGATTCAATTCATGATTCATGATTCAATTCATGATTCAATTCATGATTCATAATTCAAGATTCGATTTATGAATCATGATTCAATTCATGATTCATGATTCATGATTCGATTCATGATTCATGATTCATAATTCAATTCATGATTCATGATTCGATTCATGATTCATGATTCAATTCATGATTCGATTCATGATTCATGATTAAATTCATGATTCATGATATATGATTCATGATTCATGATTCAATTCATGATTCATGATTCGATTCAATTCATGATTCATGTTTCAAATCATGATTCATGATTCAATTCATGATTCAATTCATGATTCATGATTCATGATTCAATTAATGATTCATGATTCATGATTCAATTCATGATTCATGATTCAATTCATGATTCAATTCATGATTCATGATTCAATTCATGATTCATGATTCAATTCATGATTCAATTCATGATTCATGATTCAATTAATGATTCATGATTCATGATTCAATTCATGATTCATGATTGAATTCATTATTCAATTCATGATTCATAATTCGATTCATGATTCATGATTCAATTCATGATTCAATTCATGATTCATGATTTGATTCATGATTCATCATTCAATTCATGATTCATGATTCATGATTCATGATTCAATTCATGATTCATAATTTGATTCATGATTCATGATTCGATTCATGATTCATGATTCGATTCATGATTCATGATTCACTTCATAATTTATGATTCATGATTCATGATTCATGATTCGATTCATGATTCATGATTCGATTCATGATTCATGATTCAATTCATGATTCATGATTCGATTCATGATTCTTGATTCATGATTCTTGATTCATGATTCGATTCATGATTCAATTCATGATTCATGATTCGATTCATGATTTAATTCATGATTCATGATTCAAGATTTGATTTATGAATCATGATTCAATTCATGATTCATGATTCGATTCATGATTCATGATTCAATTCATGATTCATGATTCGATTCATGATTCATGATTCATGATTCGATTCATGATTCATGATTCATGATTTGATTCATGATTCATGATTCATGATTCAATTCATGATTAATTATTCATGATTCAATTCATGATTCATGATTCATGATTCGATTCATGATTCATGATTTAATTCATGATTCATGATTCAATTGATGATTCATGATTTAATTCATGATTCATGATTCATGATTCAATTCATGATTCATGATTCAATTTATGATTCATGATTTAATTCATGATCGAATTCATGATTCATGATTCATGATTCAATTCATGATTCATAATTCATGATCCAATTCATGATTCAATTCATGATTCATGATTCATGATTCAATTCATGATTCATAATTCATGATTCATGATTCAATTCATGATTCATGATTCAATTCATGATTCATGATTCAATTTATGATTCGTTTCCTGATTCAATTCATGATTCATAATTCGATTTATGATTTATGATTCATGATTCAATTCATGATTCATGATTCATGATTCAATTCATGATTCATGATTCAATTCATGATTCAATTCATGATTCAATTCATGATTCATGATTCAATTCATGATTCAATTCATGATTCATGATTTGATTCATGATTCATGATTCATGATTTAATTCATGATTCAATTCATGATTCATGATTCATGATTCAATTTATGATTCATGATTCATGATTCAATTCATGATTCAATTCATGATTCATACTTCATGATTCATAATTCATGATTCATGATTTAATTCATGATTAATGATTCATGATTCAATTCATGATTCATAATTCATGATTCATGATTCAATTCATGATTCATGATTCATAATTCAATTCATGATTCATGATTCAATTCATGATTCATAATTCAAGATTTGATTCATGATTCATGATTCAATTCATGATTCATGATTCATGATTCATGATTCATGATTCAATTCATGATTCATGATTCGATTCAATTCATGATTCATGTTTCAAATCATGATTCATGATTCAATTCATGATTCATGATTCAATTCATGATTCAATTCATGATTCATGATTCGATTCATGATTCATGATTCATGATTCGATTCATGATTCATGATTCGATTCATGATTCTTGATTCATGATTCATGATTCATGATTCGATTCATGATTCAATTCATGATTCATAATTCAATTCATGATTCAATTCATGATTCTTAATTCAAGATTCGATTTATGAATCATGATTCAATTCATGATTCATGATTCATGATTCGATTCATGATTCATGATTCATAATTCAATTCATGATTCATGATTCGATTCATGATTCATGATTCAATTCATGATTCGATTTATGATTCATGATTAAATTCATGATTCATGATATATGATTCATGATTCATGATTCAATTCATGATTCATGATTCGATTCAATTCATGATTCATGTTTCAAATCATGATTCATGATTCAATTCATGATTCAATTCATGATTCATGATTCATGATTCAATTAATGATTCATGATTCATGATTCAATTCATGATTCATGATTCAATTCATGATTCAATTCATGATTCATGATTCAATTCATGATTCATGATTCAATTCATGATTCAATTCATGATTCATGATTCAATTAATGATTCATGATTCATGATTCGATTCATGATTCATGATTCATGATTCGATTCATGATTCATGATTCGATTCATGATTCTTGATTCATGATTCATGATTCATGATTCGTTTCATGATTCAATTCATGATTCATGATTCAATTCATGATTCAATTCATGATTCATAATTCAAGATTCGATTTATGAATCATGATTCAATTCATGATTCATGATTCATGATTCGATTCATGATTCATGATTCATAATTCAATTCATGATTCATGATTCGATTCATGATTCATGATTCAATTCATGATTCGATTCATGATTCATGATTAAATTCATGATTCATGATATATGATTCATGATTCATGATTCAATTCATGATTCATGATTCGATTCAATTCATGATTCATGTTTCAAATCATGATTCATGATTCAATTCATGATTCAATTCATGATTCATGATTCATGATTCAATTAATGATTCATGATTCATGATTCAATTCATGATTCATGATTCAATTCATGATTCAATTCATGATTCATGATTCAATTCATGATTCATGATTCAATTCATGATTCAATTCATGATTCATGATTCAATTAATGATTCATGATTCATGATTCAATTCATGATTCATGATTGAATTCATTATTCAATTCATGATTCATAATTCGATTCATGATTCATGATTCAATTCATGATTCAATTCATGATTCATGATTTGATTCATGATTCATCATTCAATTCATGATTCATGATTCATGATTCATGATTCAATTCATGATTCATAATTTGATTCATGATTCATGATTCGATTCATGATTCATGATTCACTTCATAATTTATGATTCATGATTCATGATTCATGATTCGATTCATGATTCATGATTCGATTCATGATTCATGATTCAATTCATGATTCATGATTCGATTCATGATTCTTGATTCATGATTCTTGATTCATGATTCGATTCATGATTCAATTCATGATTCATGATTCGATTCATGATTTAATTCATGATTCATGATTCAAGATTTGATTTATGAATCATGATTCAATTCATGATTCATGATTCGATTCATGATTCATGATTCAATTCATGATTCATGATTCGATTCATGATTCATGATTCATGATTCGATTCATGATTCATGATTCATGATTTGATTCATGATTCATGATTCATGATTCAATTCATGATTAATTATTCATGATTCAATTCATGATTCATGATTCATGATTCGATTCATGATTCATGATTCAATTCATGATTCAATTCATGATTCAATTCATGATTCATGATTCAATTTATGATTCATGATTCATGATTCACGATTCAATTCATGATTCAATTCATGATTCATAATTCAAGATTCGATTTATGATTCATGATTTAATTCATGATTAATGATTCATGATTCAATTCATGATTCATGATTCAATTCATGATTCATGATTCAATTCTCAATTCAATTCATGATTCATGATTCATGATTCAATTAATGATTCATGATTCATGATTCAATTCATGATACAATTCATGATTCATGATAATGATTCAATTTATGATTCATGATTCATGATTCAATTCATGATTCATGATTCAATTCATGATTCAATTCATGATTTATGATTCAATTCATGATTCAATTCATGATTCATGATTTATGATTCATGATTCATGATTCAATTCATGATTCATTTCATGATTCATGATTCAATTCATAATTCGATTCCTGATTCAATTTATGATTCATGATTCAATTCATTTTTCAATTCATGATTCATGATTCGATTCATGATTCATGATTCAATTCATGATTCAATTCATGATTCATGATTCGATTCATGATTCATCATTCAATTCATGATTCATGATTCATGATTCATGATTCAATTCATGATTCATAATTTGATTCATGATTCATGATTCATCATTCATGATTCGATTCATGATCCATGATTCATGATTCGATTCATGATTCATGATTCAATTCATGATTCATGATTCGATTCAAGATTCTTGATTCATGATTCATGATTCATGATTCGATTCATAATTCAATTCATGATTCATGATTCGATTTATGATTCTTGATTCATGATTCGATTCATAATTCATGATTCATGATTCAATTCATGATTCATGATTCAATTCATGATTCGATTCCTGATTCAATTCATGATTCATGATTGAATTCATTATTCAATTCATGATTCATGATTCGATTCATAATTCATGATTCAATTCATGATTCAATTCATGATTCATGATTCGATTCATGATTCATCATTTAATTCCTGATTCCTGATTCATGATTCATGTTTCATGATTCAATTCATGATTCATCATTTAATTCCTGATTCATGATTCATGATTCATAATTCAAGATTCGATTTATGATTCATGATTTAATTCATGATTCATGATTCATGATTCGATTGATGATTCATGATTCGATTGATGATTCATGATTCAATTCATGATTCAATTCATGAATCATAATTCAAGATTCGATTTATGAATCATGATTCAATTCATGAATCATGATTCATGATTCGATTCATGATTCATGATTCATGATTCAATTCGAGATTCATGATTCGATTCATGATTCATGATTCCATTCATGATTCTTGATTCATGATTCATGATTCATGATTCAATTCATGATTCATGATTCAATTCATGATTCATGATTCGATTTATGTTTCTTGATTCATGATTCGATTCATAATTCATGATTCAATTCATGATTCATGATTCATGATTCGATTCATGATTCATGATTCAATTCATGATTCATGATTCGATTCATGATTCTTGATTCATGATTCATGATTCATGATTCGATTCATGATTCATGATTCAATTC
Organism: Mixophyes australis; assembly: GCA_036250195.1. Classification (NCBI taxonomy): domain Eukaryota; kingdom Metazoa; phylum Chordata; class Amphibia; order Anura; family Limnodynastidae; genus Mixophyes; species Mixophyes australis. The sequence goes on along the minus strand of JAVHZZ010000137.1, from coordinate 216,794 downwards.
ATGATTCATGATTCGATTTATGTTTCTTGATTCATGATTCGATTCATAATTCATGATTCATGATTCAATTCATGATTCATGATTCATGATTCATGATTCGATTCATGATTCATGATTCATGATTCAATTCATGATTCATGATTCATGATTCATGATTCAATTCATGATTCATGATTCATGATTCATGATTCATGATTCAATTCATGATTCAATTCATGATTCATGATTCGATTCATGATTCATCATTCAATTCATGATTCATGATTCATGATTCATGATTCAATTCATGATTCATAATTTGATTCATGATTCATGATTCATCATTCATGATTCGATTCATGATCCATGATTCATGATTCGATTCATGATTCATGATTCAATTCATGATTCATGATTCGATTCAAGATTCTTGATTCATGATTCATGATTCATGATTCGATTCATAATTCAATTCATGATTCATGATTCGATTTATGATTCTTGATTCATGATTCGATTCATAATTCATGATTCATGATTCAATTCATGATTCATGATTCAATTCATGATTCGATTCCTGATTCAATTCATGATTCATGATTGAATTCATTATTCAATTCATGATTCATGATTCGATTCATAATTCATGATTCAATTCATGATTCAATTCATGATTCATGATTCAATTCATGATTCATCATTTAATTCCTGATTCATGATTCATGATTCATAATTCAAGATTCGATTTATGATTCATGATTTAATTCATGATTCATGATTCATGATTCGATTGATGATTCATGATTCGATTGATGATTCATGATTCAATTCATGATTCAATTCATGAATCATAATTCAAGATTCGATTTATGAATCATGATTCAATTCATGATTCATGATTCATGATTCGATTCATGAATCATGATTCATGATTCAATTCGAGATTCATGATTCGATTCATGATTCATGATTCCATTCATGATTCTTGATTCATGATTCATGATTCATGATTCAATTCATGATTCATGATTCAATTCATGATTCATGATTCGATTTATGTTTCTTGATTCATGATTCGATTCATAATTCATGATTCAATTCATGATTCATGATTCATGATTCGATTCATGATTCATGATTCAATTCATGATTCATGATTCGATTCATGATTCTTGATTCATGATTCATGATTCATGATTCGATTCATGATTCATGATTCAATTCATGATTCATGATTCGATTTATGTTTCTTGATTCATGATTCGATTCATAATTCATGATTCATGATTCAATTCATGATTCATGATTCATGATTCATGATTCGATTCATGATTCATGATTCATGATTCAATTCATGATTCATGATTCATGATTCATGATTCAATTCATGATTCATGATTCATGATTCATGATTCATGATTCGATTCATGATTTATGATTCATGATTCATGATTCAATTCATGATTCATGATTCGATTCATGATTCTTGATTCATGATTCATGATTCGATTCATGATTCATGATTCATGATTCATTATTTAATTCATGATTTATGAATTATGATTCAAGATTCAATTCATGATTCATAATTCATGATTCAATTTATTATTCATGATTCAATTCATGATTCATGATTCAAATCATGATTCATGATTAGATTCATGATTCAATTCATGATTCATGATTCATGATTCAATTCATGATTTAATTCATGATTTATGATTGATGATTCAATTTATGATTCATGATTCATGATTCATGATTCATGATTCATGATTCAATTCATGATTCAATTCATGATTCATGATTCAATTCAAAATTCATAATTCATGATTCAATTCATGATTTAATTCATGATTCATGATTCAATTCAAGATTCATGATTCAATTCATGATTCATGATTTAATTCATGATTAATGATTCAATTCATGATTCATGATTTAATTCATGATTCATGATTCATGATTCAATTCATGATTCATGATTCAATTTATGATTCATGATTTAATTCATGATCGAATTCATGATTCATGATTCATGATTCAATTCATGATTCATAATTCATGATCCAATTCATGATTCAATTCATGATTCATGATTCATGATTCAATTCATGATTCATAATTCATGATTCATGATTCAATTCATGATTCATGATTCAATTCATGATTCATGATTCAATTTATGATTCGTTTCCTGATTCAATTCATGATTCATAATTCGATTTATGATTTATGATTCATGATTCAATTAATGATTCATGATTCATGATTCAATTCATGATTCATGATTCAATTCATGATTCAATTCATGATTCATGATTCAATTCATGATTCATGATTCAATTCATGATTCAATTCATGATTCATGATTCAATTAATGATTCATGATTCATGATTCAATTCATGATTCATGATTGAATTCATTATTCAATTCATGATTCATAATTCGATTCATGATTCATGATTCAATTCATGATTCAATTCATGATTCATGATTTGATTCATGATTCATCATTCAATTCATGATTCATGATTCATGATTCATGATTCAATTCATGATTCATAATTTGATTCATGATTCATGATTCGATTCATGATTCATGATTCACTTCATAATTTATGATTCATGATTCATGATTCATGATTCGATTCATGATTCATGATTCGATTCATGATTCATGATTCAATTCATGATTCATGATTCGATTCATGATTCTTGATTCATGATTCTTGATTCATGATTCGATTCATGATTCAATTCATGATTCATGATTCGATTCATGATTTAATTCATGATTCATGATTCAAGATTTGATTTATGAATCATGATTCAATTCATGATTCATGATTCGATTCATGATTCATGATTCAATTCATGATTCATGATTCGATTCATGATTCATGATTCATGATTCGATTCATGATTCATGATTCATGATTTGATTCATGATTCATGATTCATGATTCAATTCATGATTAATTATTCATGATTCAATTCATGATTCATGATTCATGATTCGATTCATGATTCATGATTCAATTCATGATTCAATTCATGATTCAATTCATGATTCATGATTCAATTTATGATTCATGATTCATGATTCACGATTCAATTCATGATTCAATTCATGATTCATAATTCAAGATTCGATTTATGATTCATGATTTAATTCATGATTAATGATTCATGATTCAATTCATGATTCATGATTCAATTCATGATTCATGATTCAATTCTCAATTCAATTCATGATTCATGATTCATGATTCAATTAATGATTCATGATTCATGATTCAATTCATGATTCAATTCATGATTCATGATAATGATTCAATTTATGATTCATGATTCATGATTCAATTCATGATTCATGATTCAATTCATGATTCAATTCATGATTTATGATTCAATTCATGATTCAATTCATGATTCATGATTTATGATTCATGATTCATGATTCAATTCATGATTCATTTCATGATTCATGATTCAATTCATAATTCGATTCCTGATTCAATTTATGATTCATGATTCAATTCATTTTTCAATTCATGATTCATGATTCGATTCATGATTCATGATTCAATTCATGATTCAATTCATGATTCATGATTCGATTCATGATTCATCATTCAATTCATGATTCATGATTCATGATTCATGATTCAATTCATGATTCATAATTTGATTCATGATTCATGATTCATCATTCATGATTCGATTCATGATCCATGATTCATGATTCGATTCATGATTCATGATTCAATTCATGATTCATGATTCGATTCAAGATTCTTGATTCATGATTCATGATTCATGATTCGATTCATAATTCAATTCATGATTCATGATTCGATTTATGATTCTTGATTCATGATTCGATTCATAATTCATGATTCATGATTCAATTCATGATTCATGATTCAATTCATGATTCGATTCCTGATTCAATTCATGATTCATGATTGAATTCATTATTCAATTCATGATTCATGATTCGATTCATAATTCATGATTCAATTCATGATTCAATTCATGATTCATGATTCGATTCATGATTCATCATTTAATTCCTGATTCCTGATTCATGATTCATGATTCATGATTCAATTCATGATTCATCATTTAATTCCTGATTCATGATTCATGATTCATAATTCAAGATTCGATTTATGATTCATGATTTAATTCATGATTCATGATTCATGATTCGATTGATGATTCATGATTCGATTGATGATTCATGATTCAATTCATGATTCAATTCATGAATCATAATTCAAGATTCGATTTATGAATCATGATTCAATTCATGAATCATGATTCATGATTCGATTCATGATTCATGATTCATGATTCAATTCGAGATTCATGATTCGATTCATGATTCATGATTCCATTCATGATTCTTGATTCATGATTCATGATTCATGATTCAATTCATGATTCATGATTCAATTCATGATTCATGATTCGATTTATGTTTCTTGATTCATGATTCGATTCATAATTCATGATTCAATTCATGATTCATGATTCATGATTCGATTCATGATTCATGATTCAATTCATGATTCATGATTCGATTCATGATTCTTGATTCATGATTCATGATTCATGATTCGATTCATGATTCATGATTCAATTCATGATTCATGATTCGATTTATGTTTCTTGATTCATGATTCGATTCATAATTCATGATTCATGATTCAATTCATGATTCATGATTCATGATTCATGATTCGATTCATGATTCATGATTCATGATTCAATTCATGATTCATGATTCATGATTCATGATTCAATTCATGATTCATGATTCATGATTCATGATTCATGATTCAATTCATGATTCAATTCATGATTCATGATTCGATTCATGATTCATCATTCAATTCATGATTCATGATTCATGATTCATGATTCAATTCATGATTCATAATTTGATTCATGATTCATGATTCATCATTCATGATTCGATTCATGATCCATGATTCATGATTCGATTCATGATTCATGATTCAATTCATGATTCATGATTCGATTCAAGATTCTTGATTCATGATTCATGATTCATGATTCGATTCATAATTCAATTCATGATTCATGATTCGATTTATGATTCTTGATTCATGATTCGATTCATAATTCATGATTCATGATTCAATTCATGATTCATGATTCAATTCATGATTCGATTCCTGATTCAATTCATGATTCATGATTGAATTCATTATTCAATTCATGATTCATGATTCGATTCATAATTCATGATTCAATTCATGATTTAATTCATGATTCATGATTCGATTCATGATTCATCATTTAATTCCTGATTCCTGATTCATGATTCATGATTCATGATTCAATTCATGATTCATCATTTAATTCCTGATTCATGATTCATGATTCATAATTCAAGATTCGATTTATGATTCATGATTTAATTCATGATTCATGATTCATGATTCGATTGATGATTCATGATTCGATTGATGATTCATGATTCAATTCATGATTCAATTCATGAATCATAATTCAAGATTCGATTTATGAATCATGATTCAATTCATGATTCATGATTCATGATTCGATTCATGATTCATGATTCATGATTCAATTCGAGATTCATGATTCGATTCATGATTCATGATTCCATTCATGATTCTTGATTCATGATTCATGATTCATGATTCAATTCATGATTCATGATTCAATTCATGATTCATGATTCGATTTATGTTTCTTGATTCATGATTCGATTCATAATTCATGATTCAATTCATGATTCATGATTCATGATTCGATTCATGATTCATGATTCAATTCATGATTCATGATTCGATTCATGATTCTTGATTCATGATTCATGATTCATGATTCGATTCATGATTCAAGATTCAATTCATGATTCATGATTCGATTTATGTTTCTTGATTCATGATTCGATTCATAATTCATGATTCATGATTCAATTCATGATTCATGATTCATGATTCATGATTCGATTCATGATTCATGATTCATGATTCAATTCATGATTCATGATTCATGATTCATGATTCAATTCATGATTCATGATTCATGATTCATGATTCATGATTCGATTCATGATTTAGGATTCATGATTCATGATTCAATTCATGATTCATGATTCGATTCATGATTCTTGATTCATGATTCATGATTCGATTCATGATTCATGATTCATGATTCATTATTTAATTCATGATTTATGAATTATGATTCAAGATTCAATTCATGATTCATAATTCATGATTCGATTTATTATTCATGATTCAATTCATGATTCATGATTCAAATCATGATTCATGATTAGATTCATGATTCAATTCATGATTCATGATTCATGATTCAATTCATGATTTAATTCATGATTTATGATTGATGATTCAATTTATGATTCATGATTCATGATTCATGATTCATGATTCATGATTCAATTCATGATTCAATTCATGATTCATGATTCAATTCAAAATTCATAATTCATGATTCAATTCATGATTTAATTCATGATTCATGATTCAATTCAAGATTCATGATTCAATTCATGATTCATGATTTAATTCATGATTAATGATTCAATTCATGATTCATGATTTAATTCATGATTCATGATTCATGATTCAATTCATGATTCATGATTCAATTTATGATTCATGATTTAATTCATGATCGAATTCATGATTCATGATTCATGATTCAATTCATGATTCATAATTCATGATCCAATTCATGATTCAATTCATGATTCATGATTCATGATTCAATTCATGATTCATAATTCATGATTCATGATTCAATTCATGATTCATGATTCAATTCATGATTCATGATTCAATTTATGATTCGTTTCCTGATTCAATTCATGATTCATAATTCGATTTATGATTTATGATTCATGATTCAATTCATGATTCATGATTCATGATTCAATTCATGATTCATGATTCAATTTATGATTCAATTCATGATTCAATTCATGATTCATGATTCAATTCATGATTCAATTTATGATTCATGATTTGATTCATGATTCATGATTCATGATTTAATTCATGATTCAATTCATGATTCATGATTCATGATTCAATTTATGATTCATGATTCATGATTCAATTCATGATTCAATTCATGATTCATAATTCATGATTCATAATTCATGATTCATGATTCAATTCATGATTAATGATTCATGATTCAATTCATGATTCATAATTCATGATTCATGATTCAATTCATGATTCATGATTCATAATTCAATTCATGATTCATGATTCAATTCATGATTCAATTCATGATTCATAATTCAAGATTCGATTCATGATTCATGATTCAATTCATGATTCATGATTCATGATTCATGATTCAATTCATGATTCGATTCAATTCATGATTCATGTTTCAAATCATGATTCATGATTCAATTCATGATTCATGATTCAATTCATGATTCAATTCATGATTCATGATTCAATTCATGATTCATGATTCAATTCATGATTCATGATTCAATTCATGATTCATGATTCATGATTCAATTCATGATTCATGATTGAATTCATTATTCAATTCATGATTCATAATTCGATTCATGATTCATGATTCAATTCATGATTCAATTCATGATTCATGATTCGATTCATGATTCATGATTCATGATTCATGATTCATGATTCAATTCATGATTCATAATTTGATTCATGATTCATGATTCGATTCATGATTCACTTCATGATTCATGATTCATGATTCGATTCATGATTCATGATTCAATTCATGATTCATGATTCGATTCATGATTCTTGATTCATGATTCTTGATTCATGATTCGATTCATGATTCAATTCATGATTCATGATTCGATTCATGATTCAATTCATGATTCATGATTCAAGATTTGATTTATGAATCATGATTCAATTCATGATTCATGATTCGATTCATGATTCATGATTCATGATTCAATTCATGATTCATGATTCGATTCATGATTCATGATTCATGATTCGATTCATGATTCATGATTCATGATTTGATTCATGATTCATGATTCATGATTCGATTCATGATTAATTATTCATGATTCAATTCATGATTCATGATTCATGATTCGATTCATGATTCATGATTCAATTCATGATTCAATTCATGATTCAATTCATGATTCATGATTCAATTTATGATTCATGATTCATGATTCACGATTCAATTCATGATTCAATTCATGATTCATAATTCAAGATTCGATTTATGATTCATGATTTAATTCATGATTCATGATTCATGATTCGATTGATGATTCATGATTCGATTGATGATTCATGATTCAATTCATGATTCAATTCATGAATCATAATTCAAGATTCGATTTATGAATCATGATTCAATTCATGATTCATGATTCATGATTCGATTCATGATTCATGATTCATGATTCAATTCATGATTCATGATTCGATTCATGATTCATGATTTATGATTCATGATTCATGATTTAATTCATGATTCATGATTCATGATTCATGATTCATTATTCAATTCATGATTCATGATTCATGATTCGATTCAATTCATGATTCATGATTCAATTCATGATTCATGATTCAATTCATGATTCAATTTCTGATTCATGATTCATGATTCAATTCATGATTCATGATTCAATTCATGATTCACGATTCAATTCATGATTCAATTCATGATTCAATTCATGATTCATGATTTATGATTCATGATTCATGATTCAATTCATGATTCATTTCATGATTCATGATTCAATTCATGATTCGATTCCTGATTCAATTCATGATTCATGATTCAATTCATTATTCAATTCATGATTTATGATTCGATTCATGATTCATGATTCAATTCATGATTCAATTCATGATTCATGATTCATGATTTAATTCATGATTCATGATTCATGATTTATGATTCATGATTTAATTCATGATTGATAATTCGATTCAATTCATGATTCATGATTCAATTCATGATTCATGATTCAATTCATGATTCATGATTCAATTCTCAATTCAATTCATGATTCATGATTCATGATTCAATTATTGATTCATGATTCATGATTCAATTCATGATTCAATTCATGATTCATGATAATGATTCAATTTATGATTCATGATTCATGATTCAATTCATGATTCATGATTCAATTCATGATTCATGATTCATGATTCAATTAATGATTCATGATTCATGATTCAATTCATGATTCAATTCATGATTCATGATAATGATTCAATTTATGATTCATGATTCATGATTCAATTCATGATTCATGATTCAATTCATGATTCAATTCATGATTCAATTCATGATTCAATTCATGATTCATGATTCAATTCATGATTCATGATTTATGATTCATGATTCATGATTCAATTCATGATTCATAATTCGATTCATGATTCATGATTCAATTCATGATTCGATTCATGATTCATGATTCATGATTCATGATTCATGATTCATGATTCAATTCATGATTCATAATTTGATTCATGATTCATGATTCGATTCATGATTCACTTCATGATTTATGATTCATGATTCATGATGCATGATTCGATTCATGATTCATGATTCATGATTCGATTCATGATTCATGATTCAATTCATGATTCATGATTCGATTCATGATTCTTGATTCATGATTCTTGATTCATGATTTGATTCATGATTCAATTCATGATTCATGATTCGATTCATGATTCAATTCATGATTCATGATTCAAGATTTGATTTATGAATCATGATTCAATTCATGATTCATGATTCGATTCATGATTCATGATTCATGATTCAATTCATGATTCATGATTCGATTCATGATTCATGATTCATGATTCGATTCATGATTCATGATTCATGATTTGATTCATGATTCATGATTCATGATTCGATTCATGATTAATTATTCATGATTCAATTCATGATTCATGATTCATGATTCGATTCATGATTCATGATTCAATTCATGATTCAATTCATGATTCAATTCATGATTCATGATTCAATTTATGATTCATGATTCACGATTCAATTCATGATTCAATTCATGATTCATAATTCAAGATTCGATTTATGATTCATGATTTAATTCATGATTCATGATTCATGATTCGATTGATGATTCATGATTCGATTGATGATTCATGATTCAATTCATGATTCAATTCATGAATCATAATTCAAGATTCGATTTATGAATCATGATTCAATTCATGATTCATGATTCATGATTCGATTCATGATTCATGATTCATGATTCAATTCATGATTCATGATTCGATTCATGATTCATGATTCGATTCATGATTCATGATTTAATTCATGATTCATGATTCATGATTCATGATTCATTATTCAATTCATGATTCATGATTCATGATTCGATTCAATTCATGATTCATGATTCAATTCATGATTCATGATTCAATTCATGATTCAATTTCTGATTCATGATTCATGATTCAATTCATGATTCATGATTCAATTCATGATTCACGATTCAATTCATGATTCAATTCATGATTCAATTCATGATTCATGATTTATGATTCATGATTCATGATTCAATTCATGATTCATTTCATGATTCATGATTCAATTCATGATTCGATTCCTGATTCAATTCATGATTCATGATTCAATTCATTATTCAATTCATGATTTATGATTCGATTCATGATTCATGATTCAATTCATGATTCAATTCATGATTCATGATTCATGATTTAATTCATGATTCATGATTCATGATTTATGATTCATGATTTAATTCATGATTGATAATTCGATTCAATTCATGATTCATGATTCAATTCATGATTCATGATTCAATTCATGATTCATGATTCAATTCTCAATTCAATTCATGATTCATGATTCATGATTCAATTATTGATTCATGATTCATGATTCAATTCATGATTCAATTCATGATTCATGATAATGATTCAATTTATGATTCATGATTCATGATTCAATTCATGATTCATGATTCAATTCATGATTCATGATTCATGATTCAATTAATGATTCATGATTCATGATTCAATTCATGATTCAATTCATGATTCATGATAATGATTCAATTTATGATTCATGATTCATGATTCAATTCATGATTCATGATTCAATTCATGATTCAATTCATGATTCAATTCATGATTCAATTCATGATTCATGATTCAATTCATGATTCATGATTTATGATTCATGATTCATGATTCAATTCATGATTCATTTCATGATTCATGATTCAATTCATAATTCGATTCCTGATTCAATTTATGATTCATGATTCAATTCATTATTTAATTCATGATTCATGATTTGATTCATGATTCATGATTCAATTCATGATTCAATTCATGATTCATGATTCGATTCATGATTCATCATTCAATTCATGATTCATGATTCATGATTCAATTCATGATTCATAATTTGATTCATGATTCATGATTCATCATTCATGATTCGATTCATGATCCATGATTCATGATTCGATTCATGATTCATGATTCAATTCATGATTCATGATTCGATTCATGATTCTTGATTCATGATTCATGATTCATGATTCGATTCATGATTCAAATTATGATTTATGATTCGATTTATGATTCTTGATTCATGATTCGATTCATAATTCATGATTCATGATTCAATTCATGATTCATGATTCAATTCATGATTCGATTCCTGATTCAATTCATGATTCATGATTGAATTCATTATTCAATTCATGATTCATGATTCGATTCATAATTCATGATTCAATTCATGATTCAATTCATGATTCATGATTCGATTCATGATTCATCATTTAATTCCTGATTCATGATTCATGATTCATGATTCATGATTCAATTCATGATTCATCATTTAATTCCTGATTCATGATTCATGATTCATGATTCATGATTCGATTCATGATTCAATTCATGATTCATGAGTCGATTCATGATTCATGATTCACTTCATGATTTATGATTCATGATTCATGATTTGATTCATGATTCATGATTTATGATTCGATTCATGATTCATGATTCAATTCATGATTCATGATTCGATTTATGATTCTTGATTCATGATTCATGATTCACGATTCAATTCATGATTCAATTCATGATTCATAATTCAAGATTCGATTTATGATTCATGATTTAATTCATGATTCATGATTCATGATTCGATTGATGATTCATGATTCGATTGATGATTCATGATTCAATTCATGATTCAATTCATGAATCATAATTCAAGATTCGATTTATGAATCATGATTCAATTCATGATTCATGATTCGATTCATGATTTATGATTCATGATTCAATTCGAGATTCATGATTCGATTCATGATTCATGATTCATGATTCATGATTCGATTCATAATTCATGATTCATGATTTAATTCATGATTCATGATTCATGATTCATGATTCATTATTCAATTCATGACTCATGATTCATGATTCGATTCAATTCATGATTCATGATTCAATTCATGATTCATGATTCAATTCATGATTCAATTTCTGATTCATGATTCATGATTCAATTAATGATTCATGATTCATGATTTAATTCATGATTCAATTCATGATTCATGATACTGATTCAATTTATGATTCATGATTCATGATTCAATTCATGATTCATGATTCAATTCATGATTCATGATTCAATTCATGATTCAATTCATGATTCAATTCATGATTCATGATTTATGATTCATGATTTATGATTCAATTCATGATTCATTTCATGATTCATGATTCAATTCATGATTCGATTCCTGATTCAATTCATGATTCATGATTCAATTCATTATTCAATTCATGATTCATGATTCGATTCATGATTCATGATTCAATTCATGATTCAATTCATGATTCATGATTCATGATTTAATTCATGATTCATGATTTATGATTCATGATTCAATTCATGATTCATAATTCGATTCAATTCATGATTCATGATTCAATTCATGATTCATGATTCAATTCATGATTCATGATTTATGATTCATGATTTATGATTCAATTCATGATTCATTTCATGATTCATGATTCAATTCATGATTCGATTCCTGATTCAATTCATGATTCATGATTCAATTCATTATTCAATTCATGATTCATGATTCGATTCATGATTCATGATTCAATTCATGATTCAATTCATGATTCATGATTCATGATTTAATTCATGATTCATGATTTATGATTCATGATTCAATTCATGATTCATAATTCGATTCAATTCATGATTCATGATTCAATTCATGATTCATGATTCAATTCATGATTCATGATTCAATTCATGATTCATGATTCAATTCTCAATTCAATTCATGATTCATGATTCATGATTCAATTAATTATTCATGATTCATGATTCAATTCATAATTCAATTCATGATTCATGATAATGATTGAATTTATGATTCATGATTCATGATTCAATTCATGATTCATGATTCAATTCATGATTCATGATTCAATTCTCAATTCAATTCATGATTCATGATTCATGATTCAATTAATGATTCATGATTCATGATTCAATTCATGCTTCAATTCATGATTCATGCTAATGATTCAATTTATGATTCATGATTCATGATTCAATTCATGATTCATGATTCAATTCATGATTCAATTCATGATTCATGATTCAATTCATGATTCAATTCATGATTCATGATTCAATTCATGATTCATGATTCAATTCATGATTCATGATTCAATTCATGATTCAATTCATGATTCATGATTCAATTCATGATTCATGATTTATGATTCATGATTCATGATTTATGATTCATGATTCATGATTCAATTCATGATTCATTTCATGATTCATGATTCAATTCATAATTCGATTCCTGATTCAATTTATGATTCATGATTGAATTCATTATTCAATTCATGATTCATGATTCGATTCATGATTCATGATTCAATTCATGATTCAATTCATGATTCATGATTCGATTCATGATTCATCATTCAATTCATGATTCATGATTCATGATTCAATTCATGATTCATAATTTGATTCATGATTCATGATTCATCATTCATGATTCGATTCATGATCCATGATTCATGATTCGATTCATGATTCATGATTCAATTCATGATTCATGATTCGATTCATGATTCTTGATTCATGATTCATGATTCATGATTCGATTCATGATTCAATTCATGATTCATGATTCAATTTATGATTCTTGATTCATGATTCGATTTATGATTCTTGATTCATGATTCGATTCATAATTCATGATTCATGATTCAATTCATGATTCATGATTCAATTCATGATTCGATTCCTGATTCAATTCATGATTCATGATTGAATTCATTATTCAATTCATGATTCATGATTCGATTCATAATTCATGATTCATGATTCGATTCATAATTCATGATTCAATTCATGATTCAATTCATGATTCATGATTCGATTCATGATTCATCATTTAATTCCTGATGCATGATTCATGATTCATGATTCATGATTCATGATTCATGATTCAATTCATGATTCAATTCATGATTCGTGATTCGATTCATGATTCACTTCATGATTTATGATTCATGATTCATGATTCATGATTTGATTCATGATTCATGATTCATGATTCGATTCATGATTCATGATTCAATTCATGATTCATGATTCGATTCATGATTCTTGATTCATGATTCATGATTCATGATTCGATTCATGATTCAATTCATGATTCATGATTCGATTTATGATTCTTGATTCATTATTCGATTCATAATTCATGATTCATGATTCAACTAATGATTCATGATTCATGATTCGATTCATGATTCATGATTCATGAATCAATTCATGATTCATGATTCGATTCATGATTCATGATTCATGATTCAATTCATGATTCATGATTCATGATTCAATTCATGATTCATGATTCATGATTCAAGATTCGATTCATGATTTATGATTCATGATTCATGATTCAATTCATGATTCATGATTCGATTCATGATTCTTGATTCATGATTCATGATTCGATTCATGATTCATAATTCATGATTTAATTCATGATTTATGATTTATGATTCAAGATTCAATTCATGATTCATAATTCATGATTCGATTCATTATTCATGATTCAATTCATGATTCGTGATTCATGATTCAAATCATGATTCATGATTCGATTCATGATTTATGATTCAATTCATGATTCATGATTTATGATTCAATTCATGATTTATGATTAAATTCATGATTTAATTCATGATTCATGATTGATGATTCAATTTATGAGTCATGATTCATGATTCATGATTCATGATTCATGATTCATGATTCAATTCATGAGTCATGATTCATGATTCATGATTCATGATTCATGATTCATGATTCAATTCATGATTCATGATTCATGATTCGATTCATGATTCATGATTCAATTCATGATTCATGATTCAATTCATGATTCATGATTCATGATTCATGATTCAATTAATGATTCATGATTCATGATTCAATTCATGATTCAATTCATGATTCATGATTGATGATTCAATTTATGATTCATGATTCATGATTTAATTCATGATTCATGATTCAATTCATGATTCATGATTCAATTCATGATTCAATTCAAGATTCAAATCATGATTCATGATTGAATTCATTATTCAATTCATAATTCATGATTCGATTCATGATTCATGATACAATTCATGATTCACTTCATGATTCATGATTCATGATTCATGATTCATGATTCGATTCATGATTCATGATTCGATTCATGATTCTTGATTCATGATTCATGATTCATGATTCGATTCATGATTCATGATTCAATTCATGATTCATGATTCGATTTATGTTTCTTGATTCATGATTCGATTCATAATTCATGATTCATGATTTAATTCATGATTCATGATTCATGATTCATGATTCGATTCATGATTCATGATTCATGAATCAATTCATGATTCATGATTCATGATTCAATTCATGATTCATGATTCATGATTCTTGATTCGATTCATGATTTATGATTCATGATTCATTATTCAATTCATGATTCATGATTCGGTTCATGATTCTAGATTCATGATTCATGATTCGATTCATGATTCATGATTCATTATTTAATTCATGATTTATGATTCATGATTCAAGATTCAATTCATGATTCATAATTCATGATTCGATTTATTATTCATGATTCAATCCATGATTCATGATTCATGATTCAAATCATGATTCATGATTAGATTCATGATTCAATTCATGATTCATGATTCAATTCATGATTCAATTCATGATTTATGATTGATGATTCAATTTATGATTCATGATTCATGATTCATGATTCATGATTCAATTCAAGATTCATAATTCATAATTCATGATTTAATTCATGATTCATGATTCATTATTCAATTCAAGATTCATAATTCATAATTCATGATTTAATTCATGATTCATAATTCATGATTCATGATTCAATTCATGATTCATGATTCATGAATCAATCCATGATTCAATTCATGATTCAACTCATGATTCATGATTCAATTCAAGATTCATGATTCAATTCATGATTCATGATTTAATTCATGATTCATGATTCAATTCATGATTCATGATTCAATTTATGATTCATGATTTAATTCATGATCGAATTCATGATTCATGATTCATGATTCAATTCATGATTCATGATTCATGATTCAATTCATGATTCAATTCATGATTCATGATTCAATTCATGATTCAATTCATGATTCATGATTCGATTCATGATTCATGATTTAAATCATGATTCAATTCATGATTCATGATTCATGATTCAATTTATGATTCATGATTCATGATTCAATTCATGATTCATAATTCATGATTCATGTTTCAATTCATGATTAATGATTCATGATTCAATTCATGATTCATAATTCATGATTCATGATTCAATTCATGATTCATGATTCATAATTCACTTCATGATTCATGATTCAATTCATGATTCAATTCATGATTCATAATTCAAGATTCGATTCATGATTCATGATTCAATTCATGATTCATGATTCATGATTCATGATTCGATTCATGATTAATTATTCATGATTCAATTTATGATTCATGATTCATGATTCGATTCATGATTCATGATTCAATTCATGATTCAATTCATGATTTAATTCATGATTCAATTCATGATTCATGATTCAATTTATGATTCATGATTCATGATTCACGATTCAATTCATGATTCATAATTCAAGATTCGATTTATGATTCATGATTCAATTCATGATTCATGATTCATGATTCGATTCATGATTCATGATTCAATTCATGATTCAATTCATGATTCATAATTCAAGATTCGATTTATGAATCATGATTCAATTCATGATTCATGATTCGATTAATGATTCATGATTCATGATTCATAATTCGATTCATGATTCATGATTCATGATTTAATTCATGATTCATGATTCATGATTTATGATTCAATTCATGATTCATGATCTGATTCAATTCATGATTCATGATTCAATTCATGATTCATGATTCAATTCATGATTCAATTCATGATTCATGATTCATGATTCAATTAATGATTCATGATTCATGATTCAATTCATGATTCATGATTCAATTCATGATTCAATTCATGATTCATGATTCAATTCATGATTCAATTCATTATTCATGATTCAATTCATGATTCAATTCATGATTCATGATTCAATTCATGATTCATGATTCATGATTCAATTCATGATTCGATTCCTAATTCAATTCATGATTCATGATTAATGATTCAATTTATGATTCATAATTCATGATCCAATTCATGATTCAAATCATGATTCATGATTCATGATTCAATTCATGATTCATGATTCATGATTCAATTCATGATTCATGATTCAATTCATGATTCAATTCATGATTCATGATTCGATTCATGATTCATGATTTAAATCATGATTCAATTCATGATTCATGATTCAATTTATGATTCATGATTCATGATTCAATTCATGATTCAATTCATGATTCATAATTCATGATTCATGTTTCAATTCATGATTAATGATTCATGATTCAATTCATGATTCATAATTCATGATTCATGATTCAATTCATGATTCATGATTCATAATTCAATTCATGATTCATGATTCATTTCATGATTCAATTCATGATTCATAATTCAAGATTCGATTCATGATTCATGATTCAATTCATGATTCATGATTCATGATTCATGATTCGATTCATGAATAATTATTCATGATTCAATTTATGATTCATGATTCATGATTCGATTCATGATTCATGATTCAATTCATGATTCAATTCATGATTTAATTCATGATTCAATTCATGATTCATGATTCAATTTATGATTCATGATTCATGATTCACGATTCAATTCATGATTCATGATTCATGATTCGATTCATGATTCATGATTCATGATTCGATTCATGATTCATGATTCAATTCATGATTCAATTCATGATTCATAATTCAAGATTCGATTTATGAATCATGATTCAATTCATGATTCATGATTCATGATTCATGATTCGATTCATGATTCATGATTCGATTAATGATTCATGATTCATGATTCATAATTCGATTCATGATTTATGATTCATGATTTAATTCATGATTCATGATTCATGATTTATGATTCAATTCATGATTCATGATCTGATTCAATTCATGATTCATGATTCAATTCATGATTCATGATTCAATTCATGATTCAATTCATGATTCAATTAATGATTCATGATTCATGATTCAATTCATGATTCATGATTCAATTCATGATTCAATTCATTATTCATGATTCAATTCATGATTCAATTCATGATTCATGATTCAATTCATGATTCATGATTCATGATTCAATTCATGATTCGATTCCTAATTCAATTCATGATTCATGATTAATGATTCTATTTATGATTCATAATTCATGATCCAATTCATGATTCAAATCATGATTCATGATTCATGATTCAATTCATGATTCATGATTCATGATTCAATTCATGATTCAATTCATGATTCATGATTCAATTCATGATTCAATTCATGATTCATGATTCGATTCATGATTCATGATTTAAATCATGATTCAATTCATGATTCATGATTCATGATTCAATTTATGATTCATGATTCATGATTCAATTCATGATTCAATTCATGATTCATAATTCATGATTCATGTTTCAATTCATGATTAATGATTCATGATTCAATTCATGATTCATAATTCATGATTCATGATTCAATTCATGATTCATGATTCATAATTCAATTCATGATTCATGATTCAATTCATGATTCAATTCATGATTCATAATTCAAGATTCGATTCATGATTCATGATTCAATTCATGATTCATGATTCATGATTCATGATTCGATTCATGATTAATTATTCATGATTCAATTTATGATTCATGATTCATGATTCGATTCATGATTCATGATTCAATTCATGATTCAATTCATGATTTAATTCATGATTCAATTCATGATTCATGATTCAATTTATGATTCATGATTCATGATTCACGATTCAATTCATGATTCATAATTCAAGATTCGATTTATGATTCATGATTCAATTCATGATTCATGATTCGATTCATGATTCATGATTCAATTCATGATTCAATTCATGATTCATAATTCAAGATTCGATTTATGAATCATGATTCAATTCATGATTCATGATTCATGATTCATGATTCGATTCATGATTCATGATTCGATTAATGATTCATGATTCATGATTCATAATTCGATTCATGATTCATGATTCATGATTTAATTCATGATTCATGATTCATGATTTATGATTCAATTCATGATTCATGATCTGATTCAATTCATGATTCATGATCTGATTCAATTCATGATTCATGATTCAATTCATGATTCATGATTCAATTCATGATTCAATTCATGATTCATGATTCATGATTCAATTAATGATTCATGATTCATGATTCAATTCATGATTCATGATTCAATTCATGATTCAATTCATTATTCATGATTCAATTCATGATTCAATTCATGATTCATGATTCAATTCATGATTCATGATTCATGATTCAATTCATGATTCGATTCCTAATTCAATTCATGATTCATGATTCAATTCATTATTCAATTCATGAATCATGATTCGATTCATGATTCAATTCATGATTCAATTTATGATTCATGATTCGATTCATGATTCATCATTCAATTCATGATTCATGATTCATGATTCATGATTCATGATTCATGATTCATAATTTGATTCATGATTCATCATTCAATTCATGATTCATGATTCATGATTCATGATTCATGATTCGATTCATGATTCATGATTCATGATTCGATTCATGATTCATGATTCAATTCATGATTCATGATTCGATTCATGATTCTTGATTCATGATTCATGATTCATGATTCGATTTATGATTCAATTCATGATTCATGATTCAATTCATGATTCAATTCATGATTCATAATTCAAGATTCGATTTATGAATCAAGATTCAATTCATGATTCATGATTCATGATTCGATTCATTATTCATGATTCAATTCATGATTCATAATTCAAGATTCGATTTATGAATCATGATTCAATTCATGATTCATGATTCATGATTCGATTCATTATTCATGATTCATGATTCAATTCATGATTCATGATTCGATTCATGATTCATGATTCATGATTCGATTCATGATTAATTATTCATGATTCAATTCATGATTCATGATTCATGATTCTTGATTTAATTCATGATTCAATTCATGATTCAAATCATGATTCAATTCATGATTCGATTCATGATTAATTATTCATGATTCAATTCATGATTCATGATTCATGATTCTTGATTTAATTCATGATTCAATTCATGATTCAAATCATGATTCAATTCATGATTCATGATTCAATTTATGATTCATGATTCATGATTCACGATTCAATTCATGATTCAATTCATGATTCATAATTTAAGATTCGATTTATGATTCATGATTCAATTCATGATTCATGATTCATTTTTCGATTCATGATTCATGATTCGATTCATGATTCATGATTCATGATTCAATTCATGATTCATGATTCGATTCATGATTCATGATTCATGATTCGATTCATGATTCATGATTCATGATTCGATTCGTGATTCATGATTCATGATTTAATTCATGATTCATGATTCATGATTCATGGTTCAATTCATGATTCATGATTCATGATTCGATTCAATTCATGATTCATGATTCAATTCATGATTCAATTCATGATTCATGATTCATGATTCAATTAATGATTCATGATTCATGATTCAATTCATGATTCAATTCATGATTCAAAATTCATGATTCATGATTCGATTCATGATTCATGATTTAATTCATGATTCATGATTCATGGTTCAATTCATGATTCATGATTCATGATTCGATTCAATTCATGATTCATGATTCAATTCATGATTCAATTCATGATTCATGATTTATGATTCGATTAATGATTCATGATTCATGATTCATAATTCGATTCATGATTCATGATTCATGATTTAATTCATGATTCATGATTCATGATTCATGATTCAATTCATGATTCATGATCTGATTCAATTCATGATTCATGATTCAATTCATGATTCATGATTCAATTCATGATTCAATTCATGATTCATGATTGAATTCATTATTCAATTCATGATTCATGATTTGATTCATGATTCATGATTCAATTCATGATTCAATTCATGATTCATAATTCGATTCATGATTCATCATTCAATTCATGATTCATCATTCATGATTCATGATTCATGATTCAATTCATGATTCATAATTTGATTCATGATTCATCATTCAATTCATGATTCATGATTCATGATTCGATTCATAATTCATGATTCATGATTCATGATTCAATTCATGATTCATGATTCAATTCATGATTCGATTCATGATTCTTGATTCATGATTCATGATTCATGATTCGATTCATGATTCAATTCATGATTCATGATTCAATTCATGATTCAATTCATGATTCATAATTCAAGATTCGATTTATGAATCATGATTCAATTCATGATTCATGATTCATTATTCGATTCATTATTCATGATTCATGATTCAATTCATGATTCATGATTCGATTCATGATTCATGATTCATGATTCGATTCATGATTCATGATTCATGATTTAATTTATGATTCATGATTCATGATTCATGATTCGATTTATGATTAATTATTCATGATTCAATTCATGATTCATGATTCATGATTCGATTCATGATTTATGATTCAATTCATGATTCAATTCATGATTCAATTCATGATTCATGATTCAATTTATGATTCATTACTCATGATTCACGATTCAATTCATGATTCAATTCATGATTCATAATTCAAGATTCGATTTATGATTCATGATTCAATTCATGATTCATGATTCATGATTCGATTCATGATTCATGATTCGATTCATGATTCATGATTCGATTCATGATTCATGATTCATGATTCAATTCATGATTCATGATTCGATTCATGATTCATGATTCATGATTCGATTCATGATTCATGATTCATGATTCGATTCATGATTCAAGATTCATGATTTAATTCATGATTCATGATTCATGATTCATGATTCAATTCATGATTCATGATTCATGATTCGATTCAATTCATGATTCATGATTCAATTCATGATTCAATTCATGATTCATGATTCATTATTCAATTAATGATTCATGATTCATAATTCAATTCATGATTCATGATTCAATTCATGATTCAATTCATGATTCATAATTCAAGATTCGATTCATGATTCATGATTCAATTCATGATTCATGATTCATGATTCATGATTCGATTCATGATTCATGATTCGATTAATGATTCATGATTCATGATTCATAATTCGATTCATGATTCATGATTTAATTCGTGATTCATGATTCATGATTCATGATTCAATTCATGATTCATGATCTGATTCAATTCATGATTCATGATTCAATTCATGATTCATGATTCAATTCGTGATTCAATTCATGATTCATGATTCATGATTCATGATTCAATTATTGATTCATGATTCATGATTCAATTCATGATTCATGATTCAATTCATGATTCAATTAATTATTCATGATTCAATTCAAGATTCAATTTATGATTCATGATTTAATTCATGATTTATGATTCAATTCATGATTCATTTCATGATTCATGATTCAATTCATGATTCGATTCCTGATTCAATTCATGATTCATGATTCAATTCATGATTCAATTCATGATTCATGATTCGATTCATGATTCATCATTCAATTCATGATTCATGATTCATGATTCAATTCATGATTCATAATTTGATTCATGATTCATCATTCGATTCATGATTCATGATTCATGATTCGATTTATGATTCATGATTCAATTCATGATTCATGATTCGATTCATGATTCTTGATTCATGATTCATGATTCATGATTCGATTCATGATTCAATTCATGATTCATGATTCAATTCATGATTCAATTCATGATTCATAATTCAAGATTCGATTTATGAATCATGATTCAATTCATGATTCATGATTCATGATTCGATTCATTATTCATGATTCATGATTCGATTCATGATTCATGATTCATGATTCATGATTCGATTCATGATTCATGATTCATGATTTAATTCATGATTCATGATTCAAGATTCCATTCATGATTAATTATTCATGATTCAATTCATGATTCATGATTCAATTCATGATTCAATTCATGATTCAAATCATGATTCAATTCATGATTCATGATTCAATTTATGATTCATGATTCGATTCATGATTCAATTCATGATTCATGATTCAATTCATGATTCAATTCATGATTCATAATTCAAGATTCGATTTATGAATCATGATTCAATTCATGATTCGATTCATTATTCATGATTCATGATTCGATTCATGATTCATGATTCGATTCATGATTCATGATTCATGATTCATGATTCGATTCATGATTCATGATTCATGATTTAATTCATGATTCATGATTCAAGATTCCATTCATGATTAATTATTCATGATTCAATTCATGATTCATGATTCATGATTCAATTCATGATTCAATTCATGATTCAAATCATGATTCAATTCATGATTCATGGTTCAATTCATGATTCATGATTCATGATTCGATTCAATTCATGATTCATGATTCAATTCATGATTCAATTCATGATTCATGATTTATGATTCGATTAATGATTCATGATTCATGATTCATAATTCGATTCATGATTCATGATTCATGATTTAATTCATGATTCATGATTCATGATTCATGATTCAATTCATGATTCATGATCTGATTCAATTCATGATTCATGATTCAATTCATGATTCATGATTCAATTCATGATTCAATTCATGATTCATGATTCGATTCATGATTCATCATTCAATTCATGATTCATCATTCATGATTCATGATTCATGATTCAATTCATGATTCATAATTTGATTCATGATTCATCATTCAATTCATGATTCATGATTCATGATTCGATTCATAATTCATGATTCATGATTCAATTCATGATTCATGATTCAATTCATGATTCGATTCATGATTCTTGATTCATGATTCATGATTCATGATTCGATTCATGATTCAATTCATGATTCATGATTCAATTCATGATTCAATTCATGATTCATAATTCAAGATTCGATTTATGAATCATGATTCAATTCATGATTCATGATTCATTATTCGATTCATTATTCATGATTCATGATTCAATTCATGATTCATGATTCGATTCATGATTCATGATTCATGATTCGATTCATGATTCATGATTCATGATTTAATTTATGATTCATGATTCATGATTCATGATTCGATTTATGATTAATTATTCATGATTCAATTCATGATTCATGATTCATGATTCGATTCATGATTTATGATTCAATTCATGATTCAATTCATGATTCAATTCATGATTCATGATTCAATTTATGATTCATTACTCATGATTCACGATTCAATTCATGATTCAATTCATGATTCATAATTCAAGATTCGATTTATGATTCATGATTCAATTCATGATTCATGATTCATGATTCGATTCATGATTCATGATTCGATTCATGATTCATGATTCGATTCATGATTCATGATTCATGATTCAATTCATGATTCATGATTCGATTCATGATTCATGATTCATGATTCATGATTCATGATTCAATTCATGATTCATGATTCGATTCATGATTCATGATTCATGATTCGATTCATTATTCATGATTCATGATTCGATTCATGATTCATGATTCATGATTCATGATTCGATTCATGATTCATGATTCATGATTTAATTCATGATTCAGGATTCAAGATTCCATTCATGATTAATTATTCATGATTCAATTCATGATTCATGATTCAATTCATGATTCAATTCATGATTCAAATCATGATTCAATTCATGATTCATGATTCAATTTATGATTCATGATTTGATTCATGATTCATCATTCGATTCATGATTCACTTCATGATTTATTATTCATGATTCATGATTCATGATTCGATTCATGATTCATGATTCATGATTCGATTTATGATTCATGATTCAATTCATGATTCATGATTCGATTCATGATTCTTGATTCATGATTCATGATTCATGATTCGATTCATGATTCAATTCATGATTCATGATTCAATTCATGATTCAATTCATGATTCATAATTCAAGATTCGATTTATGAATCATGATTCAATTCATGATTCGATTCATTATTCATGATTCATGATTCGATTCATGATTCATGATTCATGATTCATGATTCGATTCATGATTCATGATTCATGATTTAATTCATGATTCATGATTCAAGATTCCATTCATGATTAATTATTCATGATTCAATTCATGATTCATGATTCATGATTCAATTCATGATTCAATTCATGATTCAAATCATGATTCAATTCATGATTCATGATTCAATTTATGATTCATGATTCATGATTCACGATTCAATTCATGATTCAATTCATGATTCATATTTCAAGATTCGATTTATGATTCATGATTCAATTCATGATTCATGATTCATGATTCGATTCATGATTCATGATTCGATTCATGATTCATGATTCAATTCATGATTCATGATTCGATTCATGATTCATGATTCATGATTCGATTCATGATTCATGATTCATGATTTAATTCATGATTCATGATTCATGATTCAATTCATGATTCATGATTCATGATTCGATTCAATTCATGATTCATGATTCAATTCATGATTCAATTCATGATTCATGATTCAATTAATGATTCATGATTCATGATTCAATTCATGATTCAATTCATGATTCATGATTCATGATTCAATTCATGATTCATAATTCAAGATTCGATTTATGATTCATGATTCAATTCATGATTCATGATTCATGATTCGATTCATGATTCATGATTCGATTCATGATTCATGATTCAATTCATGATTCATGATTCGATTCATGATTCATGATTCATGATTCGATTCATGATTCATGATTCATGATTTAATTCATGATTCATGATTCATGATTCAATTCATGATTCATGATTCATGATTCGATTCAATTCATGATTCATGATTCAATTCATGATTCAATTCATGATTCATGATTCAATTAATGATTCATGATTCATGATTCAATTCATGATTCAATTCATGATTCATGATTCAATTCATGATTCATGATTCAATTCATGATTCATGATTCAATTCTCAATTCAATTCATGATTCATGATTCATGATTCAATTATTGATTCATGATTCATGATTCAATTCATGATTCAATTCATGATTCATGATAATGATTCAATTTATGATTCATGATTCATGATTCAATTCATGATTCATGATTCAATTCATGATTCATGATTCATGATTCAATTAATGATTCATGATTCATGATTCAATTCATGATTCAATTCATGATTCATGATAATGATTCAATTTATGATTCATGATTCATGATTCAATTCATGATTCATGATTCAATTCATGATTCAATTCATGATTCAATTCATGATTCAATTCATGATTCATGATTCAATTCATGATTCATGATTTATGATTCATGATTCATGATTCAATTCATGATTCATAATTCGATTCATGACTCATGATTCAATTCATGATTCAATTCATGATTCATGATTCGATTCATGATTCATGATTCATGATTCATGATTCATGATTCATGATTCAATTCATGATTCATAATTTGATTCATGATTCATGATTCGATTCATGATTCACTTCATGATTTATGATTCATGATTCATGATGCATGATTCGATTCATGATTCATGATTCATGATTCGATTCATGATTCATGATTCAATTCATGATTCATGATTCGATTCATGATTCTTGATTCATGATTCTTGATTCATGATTCGATTCATGATTCAATTCATGATTCATGATTCGATTCATGATTCAATTCATGATTCATGATTCAAGATTTGATTTATGAATCATGATTCAATTCATGATTCATGATTCGATTCATGATTCATGATTCATGATTCAATTCATGATTCATGATTCGATTCATGATTCATGATTCATGATTCGATTCATGATTCATGATTCATGATTTGATTCATGATTCATGATTCATGATTCGATTCATGATTAATTATTCATGATTCAATTCATGATTCATGATTCATGATTCGATTCATGATTCATGATTCAATTCATGATTCAATTCATGATTCAATTCATGATTCATGATTCAATTTATGATTCATGATTCATGATTCACGATTCAATTCATGATTCAATTCATGATTCATAATTCAAGATTCGATTTATGATTCATGATTTAATTCATGATTCATGATTCATGATTCGATTGATGATTCATGATTCGATTGATGATTCATGATTCAATTCATGATTCAATTCATGAATCATAATTCAAGATTCGATTTATGAATCATGATTCAATTCATGATTCATGATTCATGATTCAATTCATGATTCATGATTCATGATTCAATTCATGATTCATGATTCGATTCATGATTCATGATTCGATTCATGATTCATGATTTAATTCATGATTCATGATTCATGATTCATGATTCATTATTCAATTCATGATTCATGATTCATGATTCGATTCAATTCATGATTCATGATTCAATTCATGATTCATGATTCATGATTCAATTCATGATTCATGATTCAATTCATGATTCAATTTCTGATTCATGATTCATGATTCAATTCATGATTCATGATTCAATTCATGATTCACGATTCAATTCATGATTCAATTCATGATTCAATTCATGATTCATGATTTATGATTCATGATTCATGATTCAATTCATGATTCATTTCATGATTCATGATTCAATTCATGATTCGATTCCTGATTCAATTCATGATTCATGATTCAATTCATTATTCAATTCATGATTTATGATTCGATTCATGATTCATGATTCAATTCATGATTCAATTCATGATTCATGATTCATGATTTAATTCATGATTCATGATTCATGATTTATGATTCATGATTTAATTCATGATTGATAATTCGATTCAATTCATGATTCATGATTCAATTCATGATTCATGATTCAATTCATGATTCATGATTCAATTCTCAATTCAATTCATGATTCATGATTCATGATTCAATTATTGATTCATGATTCATGATTCAATTCATGATTCAATTCATGATTCATGATAATGATTCAATTTATGAATCATGATTCATGATTCAATTCATGATTCATGATTCAATTCATGATTCATGATTCATGATTCAATTAATGATTCATGATTCATGATTCAATTCATGATTCAATTCATGATTCATGATAATGATTCAATTTATGATTCATGATTCATGATTCAATTCATGATTCATGATTCAATTCATGATTCAATTCATGATTCAATTCATGATTCAATTCATGATTCATGATTCAATTCATGATTCATGATTTATGATTCATGATTCATGATTCAATTCATGATTCATTTCATGATTCATGATTCAATTCATAATTCGATTCCTGATTCAATTTATGATTCATGATTCAATTCATTATTCAATTCATGATTCATGATTTGATTCATGATTCATGATTCAATTCATGATTCAATTCATGATTCATGATTCGATTCATGATTCATGATTCAATTCATGATTCATGATTCATGATTCATGATTCAATTCATGATTCATAATTTGATTCATGATTCATGATTCATCATTCATGATTCGATTCATGATCCATGATTCATGATTCGATTCATGATTCATGATTCAATTCATGATTCATGATTCGATTCATGATTCTTGATTCATGATTCATGATTCATGATTCGATTCATGATTCAATTCATGATTTATGATTCGATTTATGATTCTTGATTCATGATTCGATTCATAATTCATGATTCATGATTCAATTCATGATTCATGATTCAATTCATGATTCGATTCCTGATTCAATTCATGATTCATGATTGAATTCATTATTCAATTCATGATTCATGATTCGATTCATAATTCATGATTCAATTCATGATTCAATTCATGATTCATGATTCGATTCATGATTCATCATTTAATTCCTGATTCATGATTCATGATTCATGATTCATGATTCAATTCATGATTCATCATTTAATTCCTGATTCATGATTCATGATTCATGATTCATGATTCGATTCATGATTCAATTCATGATTCATGAGTCGATTCATGATTCATGATTCACTTCATGATTTATGATTCATGATTCATGATTTGATTCATGATTCATGATTTATGATTCGATTCATGATTCATGATTCAATTCATGATTCATGATTCGATTTATGATTCTTGATTCATGATTCATGATTCACGATTCAATTCATGATTCAATTCATGATTCATAATTCAAGATTCGATTTATGATTCATGATTTAATTCATGATTCATGATTCATGATTCGATTGATGATTCATGATTCGATTGATGATTCATGATTCAATTCATGATTCAATTCATGAATCATAATTCAAGATTCGATTTATGAATCATGATTCAATTCATGATTCATGATTCGATTCATGATTTATGATTCATGATTCAATTCGAGATTCATGATTCGATTCATGATTCATGATTCATGATTCATGATTCGATTCATAATTCATGATTCATGATTTAATTCATGATTCATGATTCATGATTCATGATTCATTATTCAATTCATGACTCATGATTCATGATTCGATTCAATTCATGATTCATGATTCAATTCATGATTCATGATTCAATTCATGATTCAATTTCTGATTCATGATTCATGATTCAATTAATGATTCATGATTCATGATTTAATTCATGATTCAATTCATGATTCATGATACTGATTCAATTTATGATTCATGATTCATGATTCAATTCATGATTCATGATTCAATTCATGATTCATGATTCAATTCATGATTCAATTCATGATTCAATTCATGATTCATGATTTATGATTCATGATTTATGATTCAATTCATGATTCATTTCATGATTCATGATTCAATTCATGATTCGATTCCTGATTCAATTCATGATTCATGATTCAATTCATTATTCAATTCATGATTCATGATTCGATTCATGATTCATGATTCAATTCATGATTCAATTCATGATTCATGATTCATGATTTAATTCATGATTCATGATTTATGATTCATGATTCAATTCATGATTCATAATTCGATTCAATTCATGATTCATGATTCAATTCATGATTCATGATTCAATTCATGATTCATGATTCAATTCATGATTCATGATTTAATTCTCAATTCAATTCATGATTCATGATTCATGATTCAATTAATTATTCATGATTCATGATTCAATTCATGATTCAATTCATGATTCATGATAATGATTGAATTTATGATTCATGATTCATGATTCAATTCATGATTCATGATTCAATTCATGATTCATGATTCAATTCTCAATTCAATTCATGATTCATGATTCATGATTCAATTAATGATTCATGATTCATGATTCAATTCATGCTTCAATTCATGATTCATGCTAATGATTCAATTTATGATTCATGATTCATGATTCAATTCATGATTCATGATTCAATTCATGATTCAATTCATGATTCATGATTCAATTCATGATTCAATTCATGATTCATGATTCAATTCATGATTCATGATTCAATTCATGATTCATGATTCAATTCATGATTCAATTCATGATTCATGATTCAATTCATGATTCATGATTTATGATTCATGATTCATGATTTATGATTCATGATTCATGATTCAATTCATGATTCATTTCATGATTCATGATTCAATTCATAATTCGATTCCTGATTCAATTTATGATTCATGATTCAATTCATTATTCAATTCATGATTCATGATTCGATTCATGATTCATGATTCAATTCATGATTCAATTCATGATTCATGATTCGATTCATGATTCATCATTCAATTCATGATTCATGATTCATGATTCAATTCATGATTCATAATTTGATTCATGATTCATGATTCATCATTCATGATTCGATTCATGATTCATGATTCATGATTCGATTCATGATTCAATTCATGATTCATGATTCGATTTATGATTCTTGATTCATGATTCGATTTATGATTCTTGATTCATGATTCGATTCATAATTCATGATTCATGATTCAATTCATGATTCATGATTCAATTCATGATTCGATTCCTGATTCAATTCATGATTCATGATTGAATTCATTATTCAATTCATGATTCATGATTCGATTCATAATTCATGATTCATGATTCGATTCATAATTCATGATTCAATTCATGATTCAATTCATGATTCATGATTCGATTCATGATTCATCATTTAATTCCTGATGCATGATTCATGATTCATGATTCATGATTCATGATTCATGATTCAATTCATGATTCAATTCATGATTCGTGATTCAATTCATGATTCACTTCATGATTTATGATTCATGATTCATGATTCATGATTTGATTCATGATTCATGATTCATGATTCGATTCATGATTCATGATTCAATTCATGATTCATGATTCGATTCATGATTCTTGATTCATGATTCATGATTCATGATTCGATTCATGATTCAATTCATGATTCATGATTCGATTTATGATTCTTGATTCATTATTCGATTCATAATTCATGATTCATGATTCAACTAATGATTCATGATTCATGATTCGATTCATGATTCATGATTCATGAATCAATTCATGATTCATGATTCGATTCATGATTCATGATTCATGATTCAATTCATGATTCATGATTCATGATTCAATTCATGATTCATGATTCATGATTCAAGATTCGATTCATGATTTATGATTCATGATTCATGATTCAATTCATGATTCATGATTCGATTCATGATTCTTGATTCATGATTCATGATTCGATTCATGATTCATAATTCATGATTTAATTCATGATTTATGATTTATGATTCAAGATTCAATTCATGATTCATAATTCATGATTCGATTCATTATTCATGATTCAATTCATGATTCGTGATTCATGATTCAAATCATGATTCATGATTCGATTCATGATTTATGATTCAATTCATGATTCATGATTTATGATTAAATTCATGATTTATGATTAAATTCATGATTTAATTCATGATTCATGATTGATGATTCAATTTATGAGTCATGATTCATGATTCATGATTCATGATTCATGATTCATGATTCAATTCATGATTCATGATTCATGATTCATGATTCATGATTCATGATTCATGATTCAATTCATGATTCATGATTCATGATTCGATTCATGATTCATGATTCAATTCATGATTCATGATTCAATTCATGATTCATGATTCATGATTCATGATTCAATTAATGATTCATGATTCATGATTCAATTCATGATTCAATTCATGATTCATGATTGATGATTCAATTTATGATTCATGATTCATGATTTAATTCATGATTCATGATTCAATTCATGATTCATGATTCAATTCATGATTCAATTCAAGATTCAAATCATGATTCATGATTGAATTCATTATTCAATTCATAATTCATGATTCGATTCATGATTCATGATACAATTCATGATTCACTTCATGATTCATGATTCATGATTCATGATTCATGATTCGATTCATGATTCATGATTCGATTCATGATTCTTGATTCATGATTCATGATTCATGATTCGATTCATGATTCATGATTCAATTCATGATTCATGATTCGATTTATGTTTCTTGATTCATGATTCGATTCATAATTCATGATTCATGATTTAATTCATGATTCATGATTCATGATTCATGATTCGATTCATGATTCATGATTCATGAATCAATTCATGATTCATGATTCATGATTCAATTCATGATTCATGATTCATGATTCATGATTCGATTCATGATTTATGATTCATGATTCATTATTCAATTCATGATTCATGATTCGGTTCATGATTCTAGATTCATGATTCATGATTCGATTCATGATTCATGATTCATTATTTAATTCATGATTTATGATTCATGATTCAAGATTCAATTCATGATTCATAATTCATGATTCGATTTATTATTCATGATTCAATCCATGATTCATGATTCATGATTCAAATCATGATTCATGATTAGATTCATGATTCAATTCATGATTCATGATTCAATTCATGATTCAATTCATGATTTATGATTGATGATTCAATTTATGATTCATGATTCATGATTCATGATTCATGATTCAATTCAAGATTCATAATTCATAATTCATGATTTAATTCATGATTCATAATTCATGATTCATGATTCAATTCATGATTCATGATTCATGAATCAATCCATGATTCAATTCATGATTCAACTCATGATTCATGATTCAATTCAAGATTCATGATTCAATTCATGATTCATGATTTAATTCATGATTCATGATTCAATTCATGATTCATGATTCAATTTATGATTCATGATTTAATTCATGATCGAATTCATGATTCATGATTAATGATTCAATTTATGATTCATAATTCATGATCCAATTCATGATTCAATTCAAGATTCATGATTCAATTCATGATTCATGATTTAATTCATGATTCATGATTCAATTCATGATTCATGATTCAATTTATGATTCATGATTTAATTCATGATCGAATTCATGATTCATGATTAATGATTCAATTTATGATTCATAATTCATGATCCAATTCATGATTCAAATCATGATTCATGATTCATGATTCAATTCATGATTCATGATTCATGATTCAATTCATGATTCAATTCATGATTCATGATTCAATTCATGATTCAATTCATGATTCATGATTCGATTCATGATTCATGATTTAAATCATGATTCAATTCATGATTCATGATTCATGATTCAATTTATGATTCATGATTCATGATTCAATTCATGATTCAATTCATGATTCATAATTCATGATTCATGTTTCAATTCATGATTAATGATTCATGATTCAATTCATGATTCATAATTCATGATTCATGATTCAATTCATGATTCATGATTCATAATTCACTTCATAATTCATGATTCAATTCATGATTCAATTCATGATTCATAATTCAAGATTCGATTCATGATTCATGATTCAATTCATGATTCATGATTCATGATTCATGATTCGATTCATGATTAATTATTCATGATTCAATTTATGATTCATGATTCATGATTCGATTCATGATTCATGATTCAATTCATGATTCAATTCATGATTTAATTCATGATTCAATTCATGATTCATGATTCAATTTATGATTCATGATTCATGATTCACGATTCAATTCATGATTCATAATTCAAGATTCGATTTATGATTCATGATTCAATTCATGATTCATGATTCATGATTCGATTCATGATTCATGATTCAATTCATGATTCAATTCATGATTCATAATTCAAGATTCGATTTATGAATCATGATTCAATTCATGATTCATGATTCATGATTCGATTCATGATTCATGATTCGATTAATGATTCATGATTCATGATTTAATTCATGATTCATGATTCATGATTTATGATTCAATTCATGATTCATGATCTGATTCAATTCATGATTCATGATTCAATTCATGATTCATGATTCAATTCATGATTCAATTCATGATTCATGATTCATGATTCAATTAATGATTCATGATTCATGATTCAATTCATGATTCATGATTCAATTCATGATTCAATTCATGATTCATGATTCAATTCATGATTCAATTCATTATTCATGATTCAATTCATGATTCAATTCATGATTCATGATTCAATTCATGATTCATGATTCATGATTCAATTCATGATTCGATTCCTAATTCAATTCATGATTCATGATTAATGATTCAATTTATGATTCATAATTCATGATCCAATTCATGATTCAAATCATGATTCATGATTCATGATTCAATTCATGATTCATGATTCATGATTCAATTCATGATTCAATTCATGATTCATGATTCAATTCATGATTCATGATTCGATTCATGATTCATGATTTAAATCATGATTCAATTCATGATTCATGATTCAATTTATGATTCATGATTCATGATTCAATTCATGATTCAATTCATGATTCATAATTCATGATTCATGTTTCAATTCATGATTAATGATTCATGATTCAATTCATGATTCATAATTCATGATTCATGATTCAATTCATGATTCATGATTCATAATTCAATTCATGATTCATGATTCATTTCATGATTCAATTCATGATTCATAATTCAAGATTCGATTCATGATTCATGATTCAATTCATGATTCATGATTCATGATTCATGATTCGATTCATGAATAATTATTTATGATTCAATTTATGATTCATGATTCATGATTCGATTCATGATTCATGATTCAATTCATGATTCAATTCATGATTTAATTCATGATTCAATTCATGATTCATGATTCAATTTATGATTCATGATTCATGATTCACGATTCAATTCATGATTCATAATTCAAGATTCGATTTATGATTCATGATTCAATTCATGATTCATGATTCATGATTCGATTCATGATTCATGATTCAATTCATGATTCAATTCATGATTCATAATTCAAGATTCGATTTATGAATCATGATTCAATTCATGATTCATGATTCATGATTCATGATTCGATTCATGATTCATGATTCGATTAATGATTCATGATTCATGATTCATAATTCGATTCATGATTTATGATTCATGATTTAATTCATGATTCATGATTCATGATTTATGATTCAATTCATGATTCATGATCTGATTCAATTCATGATTCATGATTCAATTCATGATTCATGATTCAATTCATGATTCAATTCATGATTCAATTAATGATTCATGATTCATGATTCAATTCATGATTCATGATTCAATTCATGATTCAATTCATTATTCATGATTCAATTCATGATTCAATTCATGATTCATGATTCAATTCATGATTCATGATTCATGATTCAATTCATGATTCGATTCCTAATTCAATTCATGATTCATGATTAATGATTCTATTTATGATTCATAATTCATGATCCAATTCATGATTCAAATCATGATTCATGATTCATGATTCAATTCATGATTCATGATTCATGATTCAATTCATGATTCAATTCATGATTCATGATTCAATTCATGATTCAATTCATGATTCATGATTCGATTCATGATTCATGATTTAAATCATGATTCAATTCATGATTCATGATTCATGATTCAATTTATGATTCATGATTCATGATTCAATTCATGATTCAATTCATGATTCATAATTCATGATTCATGTTTCAATTCATGATTAATGATTCATGATTCAATTCATGATTCATAATTCATGATTCATGATTCAATTCATGATTCATGATTCATAATTCAATTCATGATTCATGATTCAATTCATGATTCAATTCATGATTCATAATTCAAGATTCGATTCATGATTCATGATTCAATTCATGATTCATGATTCATGATTCATGATTCGATTCATGATTAATTATTCATGATTCAATTTATGATTCATGATTCATGATTCGATTCATGATTCATGATTCAATTCATGATTCAATTCATGATTTAATTCATGATTCAATTCATGATTCATGATTCAATTTATGATTCATGATTCATGATTCACGATTCAATTCATGATTCATAATTCAAGATTCGATTTATGATTCATGATTCAATTCATGATTCATGATTCGATTCATGATTCATGATTCAATTCATGATTCAATTCATGATTCATAATTCAAGATTCGATTTATGAATCATGATTCAATTCATGATTCATGATTCATGATTCATGATTCGATTCATGATTCATGATTCGATTAATGATTCATGATTCATGATTCATAATTCGATTCATGATTCATGATTCATGATTTAATTCATGATTCATGATTTATGATTCAATTCATGATTCATGATCTGATTCAATTCATGATTCATGATCTGATTCAATTCATGATTCATGATTCAATTCATGATTCATGATTCAATTCATGATTCAATTCATGATTCATGATTCATGATTCAATTAATGATTCATGATTCATGATTCAATTCATGATTCATGATTCAATTCATGATTCAATTCATTATTCATGATTCAATTCATGATTCAATTCATGATTCATGATTCAATTCATGATTCATGATTCATGATTCAATTCATGATTCGATTCCTAATTCAATTCATGATTCATGATTCAATTCATTATTCAATTCATGAATCATTATTCGATTCATGATTCAATTCATGATTCAATTTATGATTCATGATTCGATTCATGATTCATCATTCAATTCATGATTCATGATTCATGATTCATGATTCATGATTCATGATTCATGATTCATAATTTGATTCATGATTCATCATTCGATTCATGATTCACTTCATGATTTATTATTCATGATTCATGATTCATGATTCGATTCATGATTCATGATTCATGATTCGATTCATGATTCATGATTCAATTCATGATTCATGATTCGATTCATGATTCTTGATTCATGATTCATGATTCATGATTCGATTTATGATTCAATTCATGATTCATGATTCAATTCATGATTCAATTCATGATTCATAATTCAAGATTCGATTTATGAATCAAGATTCAATTCATGATTCATGATTCATGATTCGATTCATTATTCATGATTCAATTCATGATTCATAATTCAAGATTCGATTTATGAATCATGATTCAATTCATGATTCATGATTCATGATTCGATTCATTATTCATGATTCATGATTCAATTCATGATTCATGATTCGATTCATGATTCATGATTCATGATTCGATTCATGATTAATTATTCATGATTCAATTCATGATTCATGATTCATGATTCTTGATTTAATTCATGATTCAAT
Source organism: Mixophyes australis (assembly GCA_036250195.1). Lineage (NCBI taxonomy): Eukaryota > Metazoa > Chordata > Amphibia > Anura > Limnodynastidae > Mixophyes > Mixophyes australis. The sequence goes on along the minus strand of JAVHZZ010000137.1, from coordinate 178,004 downwards.
TCATGATTCAAATCATGATTCAATTCATGATTCGATTCATGATTAATTATTCATGATTCAATTCATGATTCATGATTCATGATTCTTGATTTAATTCATGATTCAATTCATGATTCAAATCATGATTCAATTCATGATTCATGATTCAATTTATGATTCATGATTCATGATTCACGATTCAATTCATGATTCAATTCATGATTCATAATTTAAGATTCGATTTATGATTCATGATTCAATTCATGATTCATGATTCATTTTTCGATTCATGATTCATGATTCGATTCATGATTCATGATTCATGATTCAATTCATGATTCATGATTCGATTCATGATTCATGATTCATGATTCGATTCATGATTCATGATTCATGATTCGATTCGTGATTCATGATTCATGATTCATGATTCGATTCGTGATTCATGATTCATGATTTAATTCATGATTCATGATTCATGATTCATGGTTCAATTCATGATTCATGATTCATGATTCGATTCAATTCATGATTCATGATTCAATTCATGATTCAATTCATGATTCATAATTCAAGATTCGATTCATGATTCATGATTCAATTCATGATTCATGATTCATGATTCATGATTCGATTCATGATTCATGATTCGATTAATGATTCATGATTCATGATTCATAATTCGATTCATGATTCATGATTTAATTCGTGATTCATGATTCATGATTCATGATTCAATTCATGATTCATGATCTGATTCAATTCATGATTCATGATTCAATTCATGATTCATGATTCAATTCGTGATTCAATTCATGATTCATGATTCATGATTCATGATTCAATTATTGATTCATGATTCATGATTCAATTCATGATTCATGATTCAATTCATGATTCAATTAATTATTCATGATTCAATTCAAGATTCAATTCATGATTCATGATTTAATTCATGATTTATGATTCAATTCATGATTCATTTCATGATTCATGATTCAATTCATGATTCGATTCCTGATTCAATTCATGATTCATGATTCAATTCATGATTCAATTCATGATTCATGATTCGATTCATGATTCATCATTCAATTCATGATTCATGATTCATGATTCATGATTCAATTCATGATTCATAATTTGATTCATGATTCATCATTCGATTCATGATTCATGATTCATGATTCGATTTATGATTCATGATTCAATTCATGATTCATGATTCGATTCATGATTCTTGATTCATGATTCATGATTCATGATTCGATTCATGATTCAATTCATGATTCATGATTCAATTCATGATTCAATTCATGATTCATAATTCAAGATTCGATTTATGAATCATGATTCAATTCATGATTCATGATTCATGATTCGATTCATTATTCATGATTCATGATTCGATTCATGATTCATGATTCATGATTCATGATTCGATTCATGATTCATGATTCATGATTTAATTCATGATTCATGATTCAAGATTCCATTCATGATTAATTATTCATGATTCAATTCATGATTCATGATTCAATTCATGATTCAATTCATGATTCAAATCATGATTCAATTCATGATTCATGATTCAATTTATGATTCATGATTTGATTCATGATTCATCATTCGATTCATGATTCACTTCATGATTTATTATTCATGATTCATGATTCATGATTCGATTCATGATTCATGATTCATGATTCGATTTATGATTCATGATTCAATTCATGATTCATGATTCGATTCATGATTCTTGATTCATGATTCATGATTCATGATTCGATTCATGATTCAATTCATGATTCATGATTCAATTCATGATTCAATTCATGATTCATAATTCAAGATTCGATTTATGAATCATGATTCAATTCATGATTCGATTCATGATTCATGATTCATGATTTAATTCATGATTCATGATTCAAGATTCCATTCATGATTAATTATTCATGATTCAATTCATGATTCATGATTCATGATTCAATTCATGATTCAATTCATGATTCAAATCATGATTCAATTCATGATTCATGGTTCAATTCATGATTCATGATTCATGATTCGATTCAATTCATGATTCATGATTCAATTCATGATTCAATTCATGATTCATGATTTATGATTCGATTAATGATTCATGATTCATGATTCATAATTCGATTCATGATTCATGATTCATGATTTAATTCATGATTCATGATTCATGATTCATGATTCAATTCATGATTCATGATCTGATTCAATTCATGATTCATGATTCAATTCATGATTCATGATTCAATTCATGATTCAATTCATGATTCATGATTGAATTCATTATTCAATTCATGATTCATGATTTGATTCATGATTCATGATTCAATTCATGATTCAATTCATGATTCATGATTCGATTCATGATTCATCATTCAATTCATGATTCATCATTCATGATTCATGATTCATGATTCAATTCATGATTCATAATTTGATTTATGATTCATCATTCAATTCATGATTCATGATTCATGATTCGATTCATAATTCATGATTCATGATTCATGATTCAATTCATGATTCATGATTCAATTCATGATTCGATTCATGATTCTTGATTCATGATTCATGATTCATGATTCGATTCATGATTCAATTCATGATTCATGATTCAATTCATGATTCAATTCATGATTCATAATTCAAGATTCGATTTATGAATCATGATTCAATTCATGATTCATGATTCATTATTCGATTCATTATTCATGATTCATGATTCAATTCATGATTCATGATTCGATTCATGATTCATGATTCGATTTATGATTAATTATTCATGATTCAATTCATGATTCATGATTCATGATTCGATTCATGATTTATGATTCAATTCATGATTCAATTCATGATTCAATTCATGATTCATGATTCAATTTATGATTCATTACTCATGATTCACGATTCAATTCATGATTCAATTCATGATTCATAATTCAAGATTCGATTTATGATTCATGATTCAATTCATGATTCATGATTCATGATTCGATTCATGATTCATGATTCGATTCATGATTCATGATTCGATTCATGATTCATGATTCATGATTCAATTCATGATTCATGATTCGATTCATGATTCATGATTCATGATTCATGATTCATGATTCAATTCATGATTCATGATTCGATTCATGATTCATGATTCATGATTCGATTCATGATTCAAGATTCATGATTTAATTCATGATTCATGATTCATGATTCATGATTCAATTCATGATTCATGATTCATGATTCGATTCAATTCATGATTCATGATTCAATTCATGATTCAATTCATGATTCATGATTCATTATTCAATTAATGATTCATGATTCATAATTCAATTCATGATTCATGATTCAATTCATGATTCAATTCATGATTCATAATTCAAGATTCGATTCATGATTCATGATTCAATTCATGATTCATGATTCATGATTCATGATTCGATTCATGATTCATGATTCGATTAATGATTCATGATTCATGATTCATAATTCGATTCATGATTCATGATTTAATTCGTGATTCATGATTCATGATTCATGATTCAATTCATGATTCATGATCTGATTCAATTCATGATTCAATTCATGATTCATGATTCAATTCGTGATTCAATTCATGATTCATGATTCATGATTCATGATTCAATTATTGATTCATGATTCATGATTCAATTCATGATTCATGATTCAATTCATGATTCAATTAATTATTCATGATTCAATTCAAGATTCAATTCATGATTCATGATTTAATTCATGATTCATGATTCAATTCATGATTCATTTCATGATTCATGATTCAATTCATGATTCGATTCCTGATTCAATTCATGATTCATGATTCAATTCATGATTCAATTCATGATTCATGATTCGATTCATGATTCATCATTCAATTCATGATTCATGATTCATGATTCATGATTCAATTCATGATTCATAATTTGATTCATGATTCATCATTCGATTCATGATTCATGATTCATGATTCGATTTATGATTCATGATTCAATTCATGATTCATGATTCGATTCATGATTCTTGATTCATGATTCATGATTCGATTCATGATTCAATTCATGATTCATGATTCAATTCATGATTCAATTCATGATTCATAATTCAAGATTCGATTTATGAATCATGATTCAATTCATGATTCATGATTCATGATTCGATTCATTATTCATGATTCATGATTCGATTCATGATTCATGATTCATGATTCATGATTCGATTCATGATTCATGATTCATGATTTAATTCATGATTCATGATTCAAGATTCCATTCATGATTAATTATTCATGATTCAATTCATGATTCATGATTCAATTCATGATTCAATTCATGATTCAAATCATGATTCAATTCATGATTCATGATTCAATTTATGATTCATGATTTGATTCATGATTCATCATTCGATTCATGATTCACTTCATGATTCAATTAATGATTCATGATTCATGATTCAATTCATGATTCATGATTCAATTCATGATTCAATTCATTATTCATGATTCAATTCATGATTCAATTCATGATTCATGATTCAATTCATGATTCATGATTCATGATTCAATTCATGATTCGATTCCTAATTCAATTCATGATTCATGATTAATGATTCTATTTATGATTCATAATTCATGATCCAATTCATGATTCAAATCATGATTCATGATTCATGATTCAATTCATGATTCATGATTCATGATTCAATTCATGATTCAATTCATGATTCATGATTCAATTCATGATTCAATTCATGATTCATGATTCAATTCATGATTCATGATTCAATTTATGATTCATGATTTGATTCATGATTCATCATTCGATTCATGATTCACTTCATGATTTATTATTCATGATTCATGATTCATGATTCGATTCATGATTCATGATTCATGATTCGATTTATGATTCATGATTCAATTCATGATTCATGATTCGATTCATGATTCTTGATTCATGATTCATGATTCATGATTCGATTCATGATTCAATTCATGATTCATGATTCAATTCATGATTCAATTCATGATTCATAATTCAAGATTCGATTTATGAATCATGATTCAATTCATGATTCGATTCATTATTCATGATTCATGATTCGATTCATGATTCATGATTCGATTCATGATTCATGATTCATGATTCATGATTCGATTCATGATTCATGATTCATGATTTAATTCATGATTCATGATTCAAGATTCCATTCATGATTAATTATTCATGATTCAATTCATGATTCATGATTCATGATTCAATTCATGATTCAATTCATGATTCAAATCATGATTCAATTCATGATTCATGGTTCAATTCATGATTCATGATTCATGATTCGATTCAATTCATGATTCATGATTCAATTCATGATTCAATTCATGATTCATGATTTATGATTCGATTAATGATTCATGATTCATGATTCATAATTCGATTCATGATTCATGATTCATGATTTAATTCATGATTCATGATTCATGATTCATGATTCAATTCATGATTCATGATCTGATTCAATTCATGATTCATGATTCAATTCATGATTCATGATTCAATTCATGATTCAATTCATGATTCATGATTGAATTCATTATTCAATTCATGATTCATGATTTGATTCATGATTCATGATTCAATTCATGATTCAATTCATGATTCATGATTCGATTCATGATTCATCATTCAATTCATGATTCATCATTCATGATTCATGATTCATGATTCAATTCATGATTCATAATTTGATTTATGATTCATCATTCAATTCATGATTCATGATTCATGATTCGATTCATAATTCATGATTCATGATTCATGATTCAATTCATGATTCATGATTCAATTCATGATTCGATTCATGATTCTTGATTCATGATTCATGATTCATGATTCGATTCATGATTCAATTCATGATTCATGATTCAATTCATGATTCAATTCATGATTCATAATTCAAGATTCGATTTATGAATCATGATTCAATTCATGATTCATGATTCATTATTCGATTCATTATTCATGATTCATGATTCAATTCATGATTCATGATTCGATTCATGATTCATGATTCATGATTCGATTTATGATTAATTATTCATGATTCAATTCATGATTCATGATTCATGATTCGATTCATGATTTATGATTCAATTCATGATTCAATTCATGATTCAATTCATGATTCATGATTCAATTTATGATTCATTACTCATGATTCACGATTCAATTCATGATTCAATTCATGATTCATAATTCAAGATTCGATTTATGATTCATGATTCAATTCATGATTCATGATTCATGATTCGATTCATGATTCATGATTCGATTCATGATTCATGATTCGATTCATGATTCATGATTCATGATTCAATTCATGATTCATGATTCGATTCATGATTCATGATTCATGATTCATGATTCATGATTCAATTCATGATTCATGATTCGATTCATGATTCATGATTCATGATTCGATTCATGATTCAAGATTCATGATTTAATTCATGATTCATGATTCATGATTCATGATTCAATTCATGATTCATGATTCATGATTCGATTCAATTCATGATTCATGATTCAATTCATGATTCAATTCATGATTCATGATTCATTATTCAATTAATGATTCATGATTCATAATTCAATTCATGATTCATGATTCAATTCATGATTCAATTCATGATTCATAATTCAAGATTCGATTCATGATTCATGATTCAATTCATGATTCATGATTCATGATTCATGATTCGATTCATGATTCATGATTCGATTAATGATTCATGATTCATGATTCATAATTCGATTCATGATTCATGATTTAATTCGTGATTCATGATTCATGATTCATGATTCAATTCATGATTCATGATCTGATTCAATTCATGATTCATGATTCAATTCATGATTCATGATTCAATTCGTGATTCAATTCATGATTCATGATTCATGATTCATGATTCAATTATTGATTCATGATTCATGATTCAATTCATGATTCATGATTCAATTCATGATTCAATTAATTATTCATGATTCAATTCAAGATTCAATTCATGATTCATGATTTAATTCATGATTCATGATTCAATTCATGATTCATTTCATGATTCATGATTCAATTCATGATTCGATTCCTGATTCAATTCATGATTCATGATTCAATTCATGATTCAATTCATGATTCATGATTCGATTCATGATTCATCATTCAATTCATGATTCATGATTCATGATTCATGATTCAATTCATGATTCATAATTTGATTCATGATTCATCATTCGATTCATGATTCATGATTCATGATTCGATTTATGATTCATGATTCAATTCATGATTCATGATTCGATTCATGATTCTTGATTCATGATTCATGATTCGATTCATGATTCAATTCATGATTCATGATTCAATTCATGATTCAATTCATGATTCATAATTCAAGATTCGATTTATGAATCATGATTCAATTCATGATTCATGATTCATGATTCGATTCATTATTCATGATTCATGATTCGATTCATGATTCATGATTCATGATTCATGATTCGATTCATGATTCATGATTCATGATTTAATTCATGATTCATGATTCAAGATTCCATTCATGATTAATTATTCATGATTCAATTCATGATTCATGATTCAATTCATGATTCAATTCATGATTCAAATCATGATTCAATTCATGATTCATGATTCAATTTATGATTCATGATTTGATTCATGATTCATCATTCGATTCATGATTCACTTCATGATTCAATTAATGATTCATGATTCATGATTCAATTCATGATTCATGATTCAATTCATGATTCAATTCATTATTCATGATTCAATTCATGATTCAATTCATGATTCATGATTCAATTCATGATTCATGATTCATGATTCAATTCATGATTCGATTCCTAATTCAATTCATGATTCATGATTAATGATTCTATTTATGATTCATAATTCATGATCCAATTCATGATTCAAATCATGATTCATGATTCATGATTCAATTCATGATTCATGATTCATGATTCAATTCATGATTCAATTCATGATTCATGATTCAATTCATGATTCAATTCATGATTCATGATTCGATTCATGATTCATGATTTAAATCATGATTCAATTCATGATTCATGATTCATGATTCAATTTATGATTCATGATTCATGATTCAATTCATGATTCAATTCATGATTCATAATTCATGATTCATGTTTCAATTCATGATTAATGATTCATGATTCAATTCATGATTCATAATTCATGATTCATGATTCAATTCATGATTCATGATTCATAATTCAATTCATGATTCATGATTCAATTCATGATTCAATTCATGATTCATAATTCAAGATTCGATTCATGATTCATGATTCAATTCATGATTCATGATTCATGATTCATGATTCGATTCATGATTAATTATTCATGATTCAATTTATGATTCATGATTCATGATTCGATTCATGATTCATGATTCAATTCATGATTCAATTCATGATTTAATTCATGATTCAATTCATGATTCATGATTCAATTTATGATTCATGATTCATGATTCACGATTCAATTCATGATTCATAATTCAAGATTCGATTTATGATTCATGATTCAATTCATGATTCATGATTCGATTCATGATTCATGATTCAATTCATGATTCAATTCATGATTCATAATTCAAGATTCGATTTATGAATCATGATTCAATTCATGATTCATGATTCATGATTCATGATTCGATTCATGATTCATGATTCGATTAATGATTCATGATTCATGATTCATAATTCGATTCATGATTCATGATTCATGATTTAATTCATGATTCATGATTTATGATTCAATTCATGATTCATGATCTGATTCAATTCATGATTCATGATCTGATTCAATTCATGATTCATGATTCAATTCATGATTCATGATTCAATTCATGATTCAATTCATGATTCATGATTCATGATTCAATTAATGATTCATGATTCATGATTCAATTCATGATTCATGATTCAATTCATGATTCAATTCATTATTCATGATTCAATTCATGATTCAATTCATGATTCATGATTCAATTCATGATTCATGATTCATGATTCAATTCATGATTCGATTCCTAATTCAATTCATGATTCATGATTCAATTCATTATTCAATTCATGAATCATTATTCGATTCATGATTCAATTCATGATTCAATTTATGATTCATGATTCGATTCATGATTCATCATTCAATTCATGATTCATGATTCATGATTCATGATTCATGATTCATGATTCATGATTCATAATTTGATTCATGATTCATCATTCGATTCATGATTCACTTCATGATTTATTATTCATGATTCATGATTCATGATTCGATTCATGATTCATGATTCATGATTCGATTCATGATTCATGATTCAATTCATGATTCATGATTCGATTCATGATTCTTGATTCATGATTCATGATTCATGATTCGATTTATGATTCAATTCATGATTCATGATTCAATTCATGATTCAATTCATGATTCATAATTCAAGATTCGATTTATGAATCAAGATTCAATTCATGATTCATGATTCATGATTCGATTCATTATTCATGATTCAATTCATGATTCATAATTCAAGATTCGATTTATGAATCATGATTCAATTCATGATTCATGATTCATGATTCGATTCATTATTCATGATTCATGATTCAATTCATGATTCATGATTCGATTCATGATTCATGATTCATGATTCGATTCATGATTAATTATTCATGATTCAATTCATGATTCATGATTCATGATTCTTGATTTAATTCATGATTCAATTCATGATTCAAATCATGATTCAATTCATGATTCGATTCATGATTAATTATTCATGATTCAATTCATGATTCATGATTCATGATTCTTGATTTAATTCATGATTCAATTCATGATTCAAATCATGATTCAATTCATGATTCATGATTCAATTTATGATTCATGATTCATGATTCACGATTCAATTCATGATTCAATTCATGATTCATAATTTAAGATTCGATTTATGATTCATGATTCAATTCATGATTCATGATTCATTTTTCGATTCATAATTCATGATTCGATTCATGATTCATGATTCATGATTCAATTCATGATTCATGATTCGATTCATGATTCATGATTCATGATTCGATTCATGATTCATGATTCATGATTCGATTCATGATTCATGATTTAATTCATGATTCATGATTCATGATTCATGGTTCAATTCATGATTCATGATTCATGATTCGATTCAATTCATGATTCATGATTCAATTCATGATTCAATTCATGATTCATAATTCAAGATTCGATTCATGATTCATGATTCAATTCATGATTCATGATTCATGATTCATGATTCGATTCATGATTCATGATTCGATTAATGATTCATGATTCATGATTCATAATTCGATTCATGATTCATGATTTAATTCGTGATTCATGATTCATGATTCATGATTCAATTCATGATTCATGATCTGATTCAATTCATGATTCATGATTCAATTCATGATTCATGATTCAATTCGTGATTCAATTCATGATTCATGATTCATGATTCATGATTCAATTATTGATTCATGATTCATGATTCAATTCATGATTCATGATTCAATTCATGATTCAATTAATTATTCATGATTCAATTCAAGATTCAATTCATGATTCATGATTTAATTCATGATTTATGATTCAATTCATGATTCATTTCATGATTCATGATTCAATTCATGATTCGATTCCTGATTCAATTCATGATTCATGATTCAATTCATGATTCAATTCATGATTCATGATTCGATTCATGATTCATCATTCAATTCATGATTCATGATTCATGATTCATGATTCAATTCATGATTCATAATTTGATTCATGATTCATCATTCGATTCATGATTCATGATTCATGATTCGATTTATGATTCATGATTCAATTCATGATTCATGATTCGATTCATGATTCTTGATTCATGATTCATGATTCATGATTCGATTCATGATTCAATTCATGATTCATGATTCAATTCATGATTCAATTCATGATTCATAATTCAAGATTCGATTTATGAATCATGATTCAATTCATGATTCATGATTCATGATTCGATTCATTATTCATGATTCATGATTCGATTCATGATTCATGATTCATGATTCATGATTCGATTCATGATTCATGATTCATGATTTAATTCATGATTCATGATTCAAGATTCCATTCATGATTAATTATTCATGATTCAATTCATGATTCATGATTCAATTCATGATTCAATTCATGATTCAAATCATGATTCAATTCATGATTCATGATTCAATTTATGATTCATGATTTGATTCATGATTCATCATTCGATTCATGATTCACTTCATGATTTATTATTCATGATTCATGATTCATGATTCGATTCATGATTCATGATTCATGATTCGATTTATGATTCATGATTCAATTCATGATTCATGATTCGATTCATGATTCTTGATTCATGATTCATGATTCATGATTCGATTCATGATTCAATTCATGATTCATGATTCAATTCATGATTCAATTCATGATTCATAATTCAAGATTCGATTTATGAATCATGATTCAATTCATGATTCGATTCATTATTCATGATTCATGATTCGATTCATGATTCATGATTCGATTCATGATTCATGATTCATGATTCATGATTCGATTCATGATTCATGATTCATGATTTAATTCATGATTCATGATTCAAGATTCCATTCATGATTAATTATTCATGATTCAATTCATGATTCATGATTCATGATTCAATTCATGATTCAATTCATGATTCAAATCATGATTCAATTCATGATTCATGGTTCAATTCATGATTCATGATTCATGATTCGATTCAATTCATGATTCATGATTCAATTCATGATTCAATTCATGATTCATGATTTATGATTCGATTAATGATTCATGATTCATGATTCATAATTCGATTCATGATTCATGATTCATGATTTAATTCATGATTCATGATTCATGATTCATGATTCAATTCATGATTCATGATCTGATTCAATTCATGATTCATGATTCAATTCATGATTCATGATTCAATTCATGATTCAATTCATGATTCATGATTGAATTCATTATTCAATTCATGATTCATGATTTGATTCATGATTCATGATTCAATTCATGATTCAATTCATGATTCATGATTCGATTCATGATTCATCATTCAATTCATGATTCATCATTCATGATTCATGATTCATGATTCAATTCATGATTCATAATTTGATTTATGATTCATCATTCAATTCATGATTCATGATTCATGATTCGATTCATAATTCATGATTCATGATTCATGATTCAATTCATGATTCATGATTCAATTCATGATTCGATTCATGATTCTTGATTCATGATTCATGATTCATGATTCGATTCATGATTCAATTCATGATTCATGATTCAATTCATGATTCAATTCATGATTCATAATTCAAGATTCGATTTATGAATCATGATTCAATTCATGATTCATGATTCATTATTCGATTCATTATTCATGATTCATGATTCAATTCATGATTCATGATTCGATTCATGATTCATGATTCATGATTCGATTTATGATTAATTATTCATGATTCAATTCATGATTCATGATTCATGATTCGATTCATGATTTATGATTCAATTCATGATTCAATTCATGATTCAATTCATGATTCATGATTCAATTTATGATTCATTACTCATGATTCACGATTCAATTCATGATTCAATTCATGATTCATAATTCAAGATTCGATTTATGATTCATGATTCAATTCATGATTCATGATTCATGATTCGATTCATGATTCATGATTCGATTCATGATTCATGATTCGATTCATGATTCATGATTCATGATTCAATTCATGATTCATGATTCGATTCATGATTCATGATTCATGATTCATGATTCATGATTCAATTCATGATTCATGATTCGATTCATGATTCATGATTCATGATTCGATTCATGATTCAAGATTCATGATTTAATTCATGATTCATGATTCATGATTCATGATTCAATTCATGATTCATGATTCATGATTCGATTCAATTCATGATTCATGATTCAATTCATGATTCAATTCATGATTCATGATTCATTATTCAATTAATGATTCATGATTCATAATTCAATTCATGATTCATGATTCAATTCATGATTCAATTCATGATTCATAATTCAAGATTCGATTCATGATTCATGATTCAATTCATGATTCATGATTCATGATTCATGATTCGATTCATGATTCATGATTCGATTAATGATTCATGATTCATGATTCATAATTCGATTCATGATTCATGATTTAATTCGTGATTCATGATTCATGATTCATGATTCAATTCATGATTCATGATCTGATTCAATTCATGATTCATGATTCAATTCATGATTCATGATTCAATTCGTGATTCAATTCATGATTCATGATTCATGATTCATGATTCAATTATTGATTCATGATTCATGATTCAATTCATGATTCATGATTCAATTCATGATTCAATTAATTATTCATGATTCAATTCAAGATTCAATTCATGATTCATGATTTAATTCATGATTCATGATTCAATTCATGATTCATTTCATGATTCATGATTCAATTCATGATTCGATTCCTGATTCAATTCATGATTCATGATTCAATTCATGATTCAATTCATGATTCATGATTCGATTCATGATTCATCATTCAATTCATGATTCATGATTCATGATTCATGATTCAATTCATGATTCATAATTTGATTCATGATTCATCATTCGATTCATGATTCATGATTCATGATTCGATTTATGATTCATGATTCAATTCATGATTCATGATTCGATTCATGATTCTTGATTCATGATTCATGATTCATGATTCGATTCATGATTCAATTCATGATTCATGATTCAATTCATGATTCAATTCATGATTCATAATTCAAGATTCGATTTATGAATCATGATTCAATTCATGATTCATGATTCATGATTCGATTCATTATTCATGATTCATGATTCGATTCATGATTCATGATTCATGATTCATGATTCGATTCATGATTCATGATTCATGATTTAATTCATGATTCATGATTCAAGATTTTATTCATGATTAATTATTCATGATTCAATTCATGATTCATGATTCAATTCATGATTCAATTCATGATTCAAATCATGATTCAATTCATGATTCATGATTCAATTTATGATTCATGATTTGATTCATGATTCATCATTCGATTCATGATTCACTTCATGATTTATTATTCATGATTCATGATTCATGATTCGATTCATGATTCATGATTCATGATTCGATTTATGATTCATGATTCAATTCATGATTCATGATTCGATTCATGATTCTTGATTCATGATTCATGATTCATGATTCGATTAATGATTCAATTCATGATTCATGATTCAATTCATGATTCAATTCATGATTCATAATTCAAGATTCGATTTATGAATCATGATTCAATTCATGATTCGATTCATTATTCATGATTCATGATTCGATTCATGATTCATGATTCATGATTCATGATTCGATTCATGATTCATGATTCATGATTTAATTCATGATTCATGATTCAAGATTCCATTCATGATTAATTATTCATGATTCAATTCATGATTCATGATTCATGATTCAATTCATGATTCAATTCATGATTCAAATCATGATTCAATTCATGATTCATGATTCAATTTATGATTCATGATTCATGATTCACGATTCAATTCATGATTCAATTCATGATTCATATTTCAAGATTCGATTTATGATTCATGATTCAATTCATGATTCATGATTCATGATTCGATTCATGATTCATGATTCGATTCATGATTCATGATTCAATTCATGATTCATGATTCGATTCATGATTCATGATTCATGATTCGATTCATGATTCATGATTCATGATTTAATTCATGATTCATGATTCATGATTCAATTCATGATTCATGATTCATGATTCGATTCAATTCATGATTCATGATTCAATTCATGATTCAATTCATGATTCATGATTCAATTAATGATTCATGATTCATGATTCAATTCATGATTCAATTCATGATTCATGATTCATGATTCAATTCATGATTCATAATTCAAGATTCGATTTATGATTCATGATTCAATTCATGATTCATGATTCATGATTCGATTCATGATTCATGATTCGATTCATGATTCATGATTCAATTCATGATTCATGATTCGATTCATGATTCATGATTCATGATTCGATTCATGATTCATGATTTAATTCATGATTCATGATTCATGATTCAATTCATGATTCATGATTCATGATTCGATTCAATTCATGATTCATGATTCAATTCATGATTCAATTCATGATTCATGATTCAATTAATGATTCATGATTCATGATTCAATTCATGATTCAATTCATGATTCATGATTCATGATTCAATTTATGATTCATGATTCATGATTCAATTCATGATTCAATTCATGATTCATGATTCATGATTCAATTTATGATTCATGATTCAATTCATGATTCAATTCATGATTCATAATTCATGATTCATGATTCAATTCATGATTAATGATTCATGATTCAATTCATGATTCATAATGCATGATTCATGATTCAATTCATGATTCATGATTCATAATTCAATTCATGATTCATGATTCAAAATTATGATTCAATTCATGATTCATAATTCAAGATTCGATTCATGATTCATGATTCAATTCATGATTCATGATTCATGATTCATGATTTGATTCATGATTCATGATTCAATTCATGATTCAATTCATGATTCAATTCATGATTCATAATTCAAGATTCGATTCATGATTCATGATTCAATTCATGATTCATGATTCATGATTCATGATTCATGATTTGATTCATGATTCATGATTCAATTCATGATTCAATTCATGATTTAATTCATGATTCAATTCATGATTCATGATTCAATTAATGATTCATGATTCATGATTCAATTCATGATTCATGATTGAATTCATTATTCAATTCATGATTCATAATTCGATTCATGATTCATGATTCAATTCATGATTCAATTCATGATTCATGATTCGATTCATGATTCATCATTCAATTCATGATTCATGATTCATGATTCATGATTCATGATTCAATTCATGATTCAATTCATGATTCATGATTCAATTAATGATTCATGATTCATGATTCAATTCATGATTCATGATTGAATTCATTATTCAATTCATGATTCATAATTCGATTCATGATTCATGATTCAATTCATGATTCAATTCATGATTCATGATTCAATTCATGATTCATCATTCAATTCATGATTCATGATTCATGATTCATGATTCAATTCATGATTCATAATTTGATTCATGATTCATGATTCGATTCATGATTCACTTCATGATTTATGATTCATGATTCATGATGCATGATTCGATTCATGATTCATGATTCGATTCATGATTCATGATTCAATTCATGATTCATCATTCAATTCATGATTCATGATTCATGATTCATGATTCAATTCATGATTCATAATTTGATTCATGATTCATGATTCGATTCATGATTCACTTCATGATTTATGATTCATGATTCATGATGCATGATTCGATTCATGATTCATGATTCGATTCATGATTCATGATTCAATTCATGATTCATGATTAGATTCATGATTCTTGATTCATGATTCTTGATTCATGATTCGATTCATGATTCAATTCATGATTCATGATTCGATTCATGATTCAATTCATGATTCATGATTCAAGATTTGATTTATGAATCATGATTCATGATTTAATTCATGATTCATGATTCATGATTCGATTCATGATTAATTATTCATGATTCAATTCATGATTCATGATTCATGATTCGATTCATGATTCATGATTCAATTCATGATTCAATTCATGATTCAATTCATGATTCATGATTCAATTTATGATTCATGATTCATGATTCACGATTCAATTCATGATTCAATTCATGATTCATAATTCAAGATTCGATTTATGATTCATGATTTAATTCATGATTCATGATTCATGATTCGATTGATGATTCATTATTCGATTCATGATTTAATTCATGATTCAATTCATGAACCATAATTCAAGATTCGATTTATGAATCATGATTCAATTCATGATTCATGATTCATGATTCGATTCATGATTCATGATTTATGATTCAATTCATGATTCATGATTCGATTCATGATTCATGATTCATGATTCGATTCATGATTCATGATTCATGATTTAATTCATGATTCATGATTCATGATTCATGATTCATGATTCATTATTCAATTCATGATTCATGATTCATGATTCGATTCAATTCATGATTCATGATTCAATTCATGATTCATGATTCAATTCATGATTCAATTTCTGATTCATGATTCAATTAATGATTCATGATTCATGATTTAATTCATGATTCATTTCATGATTCATGATACTGATTCAATTTATGATTCATGATTCATGATTCAATTCATGATTCATGATTCAATTCATGATTCAATTCATGATTCATGATTCAATTCATGATTCATGATTTATGATTCATGATTCATGATTCAATTCATGATTCATTTCATGATTCATGATTCAATTCATGATTCGATTACTGATTCAATTCATGATTCATGATTCAATTCATTATTCAATTCATGATTCATGATTCGATTCATGATTCAATTCATGATTCATGATTCATGATTTAATTCATGATTCATGCTTCATGATTTATGATTCATGATTCAATTCATGATTCATAATTCGATTCAATTCATGATTCATGATTCAATTCATGATTCATGATTCAATTCATGATTCATGATTCAATTCTCAATTCAATTCATGATTCATTATTCATGATTCAATTAATGATTCATGATTCATGATTCAATTCATGATTCAATTCATGATTCATGATAATGATTCAATTTATGATTCATGATTCATGATTCAATTCATGATTCATGATTCAATTCATGATTCAATTCATGATTCATGATTCAATTCATGATTCAATTCATGATTCATGATTCAATTCATGATTCATGATTTATGATTCATGATTCATGATTCAATTCATTATTCAATTCATGATTCATGATTCGATTCATGATTCATGATTCAATTCATGATTCAATTCATGATTCATGATTCGATTCATGATTCATCATTCAATTCATGATTCATGATTCATGATTCATGATTCAATTCATGATTCATAATTTGATTCATGATTCATGATTCATCATTCATGATTCGATTCATGATCCATGATTCATGATTCGATTCATGATTCATAATTTGATTCATGATTCATGATTCATCATTCATGATTCGATTCATGATCCATGATTCATGATTCGATTCATGATTCATGATTCAATTCATGATTCATGATTCGATTCATGATTCTTGATTCATGATTCATGATTCATGATTCGATTCATAATTCAATTCATTATTCATGATTCGATTTATGATTCTTGATTCATGATTCGATTCATAATTCATGATTCGATTTATGATTCTTGATTCATGATTCGATTCATAATTCATGATTCATGATTCAATTCATGATTCATGATTCAATTCATGATTCGATTCCTGATTTAATTCATGATTCATGATTGAATTCATTATTCAATTCATGATTCATGATTCGATTCATAATTCATGATTTAATTCATGATTCAATTCATGATTCATGATGCGATTCATGATTCATCATTTAATTCCTGATTCATGATTCATGATTCATGATTCAATTCATGATTCATCATTTAATTCCTGATTCATGATTTATGATTCATGATTCATGATTCATGATTTGATTCATGATTCATGATTCATGATTCGATTCATGATTCATGATTCAATTCATGATTCATGATTCGATTCATGATTCTTGATTCATGATTCATGATTCATGATTCGATTCATGATTCAATTCATGATTCATGATTCGATTTATGATTCTTGATTCATTATTCGATTCATAATTCATAAATCATGATTCAATTAATGATTCATGATTCATGATTCGATTCATGATTCATGATTCATGAATCAATTCATGATTCATGATTCGATTCATGATTCATGATTCATGATTCAATTCATGATTCATGATTCATGATTCAATTCATGATTCATGATTCAAGATTCGATTCATGATTTATGATTCATGATTCATGATTCAATTCATGATTCATGATTCGATTCATGATTCTTGATTCATGATTTATGATTCGATTCATGATTCATAATTCATGATTTAATTCATGATTTATGATTTATGATTCAAGATTCAATTCATGATTCATAATTCATGATTCGATTCATTATTCATGATTCAATTCATGATTCGTGATTCATGATTCAAATCATGATTCATGATTCGATTCATGATTTATGATTCAATTCATGATTCATGATTTATGATTAAATTCATGATTTATGATTAAATTCATGATTTAATTCATGATTCATGATTGATGATTCAATTTATGAGTCATGATTCATGATTCATGATTCATGATTCATGATTCATGATTCAATTCATGATTCATGATTCATGATTCGATTCATGATTCATGATTCAATTCATGATTCATGATTCAATTCATGATTCATGATTCAATTCATGATTCATGATTCATGATTCATGATTATATTAATGATTCATGATTCATGATTCAATTCATGATTCAATTCATGATTCATGATTGATGATTCAATTTATGATTCATGATTCATGATTCAATTCATGATTCATGATTCAATTCATGATTCATGATTCAATTCATGATTCAATTCAAGATTCAAATCATGATTCATGATTGAATTCATTATTCAATTCATAATTCATGATTCGATTCATGATTCATGATACAATTCATGATTCATGATTCGATTCATGATTCATGATTTGATTCATGATTTATGATTCAATTCATGATTCAATTCATGATTCATGATTCGATTCATGATTCATGATTCATGATTCACTTCATGATTCATGATTCATGATTCATGATTCGATTCATGATTCATGATTCATGATTCATGATTCGATTCATGATTCATGATTCAATTCATGATTCATGATTCGATTCATGATTCGATTCATGATTCTTGATTCATGATTCATGATTCATGATTCGATTCATGATTCATGATTCAATTCATGATTCATGATTCGATTTATGTTTCTTGATTCATGATTCGATTCATAATTCATGATTCATGATTTAATTCATGATTCATGATTCATGATTCGATTCATGATTCATGATTCATGAATCAATTCATGATTCATGATTCGATTCATGATTCATGATTCATGATTCAATTCATGATTCATGATTCATGATTCATGATTCATGATTCGATTCATGATTTATGATTCATGATTCATCATTCAATTCATGATTCAGTTCATGATTCTAGATTCATGATTCATGATTTGATTCATGATTCATGATTCATTATTTAATTCATGATTTATGATTCATGATTCAAGATTCAATTCATGATTCATAATTCATGATTCGATTTATTATTCATGATTCAATTCATGATTCATGATTCATGATTCAAATCATGATTCATGATTAGATTCATGATTCAATTCATGATTCATGATTTAAGATTCGATTTATGATTCATGATTCAATTCATGATTCATGATTCGATTCATGATTCATGATTCGATTCATGATTCATGATTCAATTCATGATTCATGATTCGATTCATGATTCATGATTCATGATTCGATTCATGATTCATGATTCATGATTTAATTCATGATTCATGATTCATGATTCAATTCATGATTCATGATTCATGATTCGATTCAATTCATGATTCATGATTCAATTCATGATTCAATTCATGATTCATGATTCATGATTCAATTAATGATTCATGATTCATGATTCAATTCATGATTCAATTCATGATTCATGATTCATGATTCAATTTATGATTCATGATTCATGATTCAATTCATGATTCAATTCATGATTCATAATTCATGATTCATGATTCAATTCATGATTAATGATTCATGATTCAATTCATGATTCATAATTCATGATTCATGATTCAATTCATGATTCATGATTCATAATTCAATTCATGATTCATGATTCAAAATTATGATTCAATTCATGATTCATAATTCAAGATTCGATTCATGATTCATGATTCAATTCATGATTCATGATTCATGATTCATGATTCATGATTCGATTCATGATTCATGATTCAATTCATGATTGAATTCATGATTCAATTCATGATTCATAATTCAAGATTCGATTCATGATTCATGATTCAATTCATGATTCATGATTCATAATTCATGATTCATGATTCGATTCATGATTCATGATTCAATTCATGATTCAATTCATGATTTAATTCATGATTCAATTCATGATTCATGATTCATGATTGAATTCATGATTCATGATTGAATTCATTATTCAATTCATGATTCATAATTCGATTCATGATTCATGATTCAATTCATGATTCAATTCATGATTCATGATTCGATTCATGATTCATCATTCAATTCATGATTCATGATTCATGATTCATGATTCATGATTCATGATTCAATTCATGATTCAATTCATGATTCATGATTCAATTAATGATTCATGATTCATGATTCAATTCATGATTCATGATTGAATTCATTATTCAATTCATGATTCATAATTCGATTCATGATTCATGATTCAATTCATGATTCAATTCATGATTCATGATTCGATTCATGATTCATCATTCAATTCATGATTCATGATTCATGATTCATGATTCATGATTCAATTCATGTTTCATAATTTGATTCACTATTCATGATTCGATTCATGATTCACTTCATGATTTATGATTCATGATTCATGATGCATGATTCGATTCATGATTCATGATTCATGATTCGATTCATGATTCATGATTCAATTCATGATTCATGATTAGATACATGATTCTTGATTCATGATTCTTGATTCATGATTCGATTCATGATTCAATTCATGATTCATGATTCGATTCATGATTCAATTCATGATTCATGATTCAAGATTTGATTTATGAATCATGATTCAATTCATGATTCATGATTCGATTCATGATTCATGATTCAATTCATGATTCATGATTCGATTCATGATTCATGATTCATGATTCGATTCATGATTCATGATTCATGATTTAATTCATGATTCATGATTCATGATTCGATTCATGATTAATTATTCATGATTCAATTCATGATTCATGATTCATGATTCGATTCATGATTCATGATTTAAATTATGATTCAATTCATGATTCAATTCATGATTCATGATTCAATTTATGATTCATGATTCATGATTCACGATTCAATTCATGATTCAATTCATGATTCATATTTCAAGATTCGATTTATG
Source organism: Mixophyes australis (assembly GCA_036250195.1). NCBI lineage: Eukaryota > Metazoa > Chordata > Amphibia > Anura > Limnodynastidae > Mixophyes > Mixophyes australis. The sequence goes on along the minus strand of JAVHZZ010000137.1, from coordinate 155,325 downwards.
ATTCATGATTTAATTCATGATTCATGATTCATGATTCGATTGATGATTCATTATTCGATTGATGATTCATGATTCATTCATGATTCAATTCATGAACCATAATTCAAGATTCGATTTATGAATCATGATTCAATTCATGATTCATGATTCATGATTCGATTCATGATTCATGATTTATGATTCAATTCATGATTCATGATTCGATTCATGATTCATGATTCATGATTCATGATTCGATTCATGATTCATGATTCATGATTTAATTCATGATTCATGATTCATGATTCATGATTCATTATTCAATTCATGATTCATGATTCAGGATTCGATTCAATTCATGATTCATGATTCAATTCATGATTCATGATTCAATTCATGATTCAATTTCTGATTCATGATTCAATTAATGATTCATGATTCATGATTTAATTCATGATTCATTTCATGATTCATGATACTGATTCAATTTATGATTCATGATTCATGATTCAATTCATGATTCATTTCATGATTCATGATTCAATTCATGATTCGATTACTGATTCAATTCATGATTCATGATTCAATTCATTATTCAATTCATGATTCATGATTCGATTCATGATTCAATTCATGATTCATGATTCATGATTTAATTCATGATTCATGCTTCATGATTTATGATTCATGATTCAATTCATGATTCATAATTCGATTCAATTCATGATTCATGATTCAATTCATGATTCATGATTCAATTCATGATTCATGATTCAATTCTCAATTCAATTCATGATTCATAATTCGATTCAATTCATGATTCATGATTCAATTCATGATTCATGATTCAATTCATGATTCATGATTCAATTCTCAATTCAATTCATGATTCATGATTCATGATTCAATTAATGATTCATGATTCATGATTTAATTCATGATTCAATTCATGATTCATGATAATGATTCAATTTATGATTCATGATTCATGATTCAATTCATGATTCATGATTCAATTCATGATTCAATTCATGATGCATGATTCAATTCATGATTCATGATTCAATTCATGATTGAATTCATGATTCATGATTCAATTCATGATTCATGATTTATGATTCATGATTCATGATTCAATTCATGATTCATGATTCAATTCATGATTCATTTCATGATTCATGATTCAATTCATAATTCGATTCCTGATTCAATTTATGATTCATGATTCAATTCATTATTCAATTCATGATTCATGATTCGATTCATGATTCAATTCATGATTCAATTCATGATTCATGATTCGATTCATGATTCATGATTCACTTCATGATTCATGATTCATGATTCATGATTCATGATTTGATTCATGATTCATGATTCGATTCATAATTCATGATTCAATTCATGATTCATGATTCGATTCATGATTCTTGATTCATGATTCATGATTCATGATTCGATTCATGATTCAATTCATGATTCATGATTCGATTTATGATTCTTGATTCATGATTTGATTCATAATTCATGATTAATGATTCGATTCATGATTCATGATTCGATTCATGATTCATGATTCATGAATCAATTCATGATTCATGATTCGATTCATGATTCATGATTCATGATTCAATTCATGATTCATGATTCATGATTCAATTCATGATTCATGATTCATGATTCAAGATTCGATTCATGATTTATGATTAATGATTCATGATTCAATTCATGATTCATGATTCGATTCATGATTCTTGATTCATGATTCATGATTCGATTCATGATTCATGATTTAATTCATGATTTATGATTTATTAATTCAAGATTCAATTCATGAATCATAATTCATGATTCGATTCATTATTCATGATTCAATTCATGATTCGTGATTCATGATTCAAATCATGATTCATGATTCGATTCATAATTTATGATTCAATTCATGATTCATGATTCATGATTAAATTCATGATTTAATTCATGATTCATGATTGATGATTCAATTTATGAGTCATGATTCATGATTCATGATTCATGATTCATGATTCAATTCATGATTCATGATTCATGATTCAATTCATGATTCATGATTCAATTCATGATTCATGATTCATGATTCAATTCATGATTCAATTCATGATTCATGATTGATGATTCAATTTATGATTCATGATTCATGATTCAATTCATGATTCAATTCAAGATTCAAATCATGATTCATGATTGAATTCATTATTCAATTCATAATTCATGATTCGATTCATGATTCATGATACAATTCATGATTAAATTCATGATTCATGATTCGATTCATGATTCTTGATTCATGATTCATGATTCGATTCATGATTCATGATTCATGATTTAATTCATGATTTATGATTTATTAATTCAAGATTCAATTCATGAATCATAATTCATGATTCGATTCATTATTCATGATTCAATTCATGATTCGTGATTCATGATTCAAATCATGATTCATGATTCGATTCATGATTTATGATTCAATTCATGATTCATGATTCATGATTAAATTCATGATTTAATTCATGATTCATGATTGATGATTCAATTTATGAGTCATGATTCATGATTCATGATTCATGATTCATGATTCATGATTCAATTCATGATTCATGATTCATGATTCAATTCATGATTCATGATTCAATTCATGATTCATGATTCATGATTCATGATTCAATTCATGATTCATGATTCATGATTCAATTCATGATTCATGATTCAATTCATGATTCATGATTCATGATTCATGATTCAATTCATGATTCATGATTCATGATTCAATTCATGATTCAATTCATGATTCATGATTGATGATTCAATTTATGATTCATGATTCATGATTCAATTCATGATTCATGATTCAATTCATGATTCAATTCAAGATTCAAATCATGATTCATGATTGAATTCATTATTCAATTCATAATTCATGATTCGATTCATGATTCATGATTCGATTCATGATTCATGATTCGATTCATGATTCATGATTCGATTCATGATTTATGATTCAATTCATGATTCAATTCATGATTCATGATTCGATTCATGATTCATGATTCACTTCATGATTCATGATTCATGATTCATGATTCATGATTTGATTCATGATTCATGATTCATGATTCATGATTCAATTCATGATTCATGATTCAATTCATGATTCATGATTCGATTCATGATTCTTGATTCATGATTCATGATTCATGATTCGATTCATGATTCATGATTCAATTCATGATTCATGATTCGATTTATGTTTCTTGATTCATGATTCGATTCATAATTCATGATTCATGATTCAATTCATGATTCATGATTCGATTTATGATTCATGATTCATGATTCAATTCATGATTCATGATTCAATTCATGATTCATGATTCATGATTCATGATTCGATTCATGATTTATGATTCATGATTCATGATTCAATACATGATTCATGATTCGATTCATGATTCTTGATTCATGATTCATGATTCGATTCATGATTCATGATTCATGATTCATTATTTAATTCATGATTTATGAATTATGATTCAAGATTCAATTCATGATTCATAATTCATGGTTCGATTTATTATTCATGATTCAATTCATGATTCATGATTAGATTCATGATTCAATTCATGATTCATGATTCAATTCATGATTTAATTCATGATTTATGATTGATGATTCAATTTATGATTCATGATTCATGATTCATGATTCATGATTCAATTCATGATTCAATTCATGATTTATGATTCATGATTCAATTCAAGATTCATAATTCATGATTCAATTCATGATTTAATTCATGATTCATAATTCATGATTCATGATTCAAATCATGATTCATGATTCATGAATCAATCCATGATTCAATTTATGATTCAACTCATGATTCATGATTCAATTCAAGATTCATGATTCAATTCATGATTCATGATTTAATTCATGATTCATGATTCATGATTCAATTCATGATTCATGATTTAATTTATGATTCATGATTTAATTCATGATCGAATTCATGATTCATGATTCATGATTCAATTCATGATTCATAATTCATGATCCAATTCATGATTCAATTCATGATTCATGATTCATGATTCAATTCATGATTAATGATTCATGATTCAATTCATGATTCATAATTCATGATTCATGATTCAATTCATGATTCATGATTCAATTCATGATTCATGATTTAATTTATGATTCGTTTCCTGATTCAATTCATGATTCATAATTCGATTTATGATTTATGATTCATGATTCAATTCATGATTCATGATTCATGATTCAATTCATGATTCATTATTCATGATTCAATTCATGATTCAATTCATGATTCAATTCATGATTCATGATTCAATTCATGATTCATGATTCGATTCATGATTCATGATTCATGATTTAATTCATGATTCAATTCATGATTAATAATTTAAGATTCGATTTATGATTCATGATTCAATTCATGATTCATGATTCATGATTCGATTCATGATTCATGATTCAATTCATGATTCAATTCATGATTCATAATTCAAGATTCGATTTATGAATCTTGATTCAATTCATGATTCATGATTCATGATTCGATTCATGATTCATGATTCAATTCATGATTTAATTCATGATTCAATTCATGATTCATGATTCAATTTATGATTCATGATTTATGATTCACGATTCAATTCATGATTCAATTCATGATTAATAATTTAAGATTCGATTTATGATTCATGATTCAATTCATGATTCATGATTCATAATTCGATTCATGATTCATGATTCATGATTCAATTCATGATTCATGATCTGATTCAATTCATGATTCATGATTCAATGCATGATTCTTGATTCAATTCATGATTCAATTCATGATTCATGATTCATGATTCAATTAATGAATCATGATTCATGATTCAATTCATGATTCATGATTCAATTCATGATTCAATTCATTATTCATGATTCAATTCATGATTCAATTCATGATTCATGATTCAATTCATGATTCATGATTCAATTCATGATTCGATTCCTGATTCAATTCATGATTCATGATTGAATTCATTATTCAATTCATGATTCATGATTCGATTCATGATTCATGATTCAATTCATGATTCAATTCATGATTCATGATTCGATTCATGATTCATCATTCAATTCATGATTCATGATTCATGATTCATGATTCATGATTCAATTCATGATTCATAATTTGATTCATGATTCATGATTCGATTCATGATTCACTTCATGATTTATTATTCATGATTCATGATTCATGATTCGATTCATGATTCATGATTCAATTCATGATTCATGATTCGATTCATGATTCTTGATTCATGATTCATGATTCATGATTCGATTCATGATTTAATTCATGATTCATGATTCAATTCATGATTCAATTCATGATTCATAATTCAAGATTCGATTTATAAATCATGATTCAATTCATGATTCATGATTCATGATTCGATTCATGATTCATGATTCATGATTCAATTCATGATTCATGATTCGATTCATGATTCAATTCATGATTCGATTCATGATTCATGATTCATGATTTAATTCATGATTCATGATATATGATTCATGATTCATGATTCAATTCATGATTCATGATTCGATTCAATTCATGATTCATGTTTCAAATCATGATTCATGATTCAATTCATGATTCAATTCATGATTCATGATTCATGATTCAATTAATGATTCATGATTCATGATTCAATTCATGATTCATGATTCAATTCATGATTCAATTCATGATTCATGATTCAATTCATGATTCATGATTCAATTCATGATTCAATTTATGATTCATGATTCAATTAATGATTCATGATTCATGATTCAATTCATGATTCATGATTGAATTCATTATTCAATTCATGATTCATAATTCGATTCATGATTCATGATTCAATTCATGATTCAATTCATGATTCATGATTCGATTCATGATTCATCATTCAATTCATGATTCATGATTCATGATTCATGATTCATGATTCAATTCATGATTCATGATTCTTGATTCATGATTCGATTCATGATTCACTTCATGATTTATGATTCATGATTCATGATGCATGATTCGATTCATGATTCATGATTCATGATTCGATTCATGATTCATGATTCAATTCATGATTCATGATTCTTGATTCATGATTCTTGATTCATGATTCGATTCATGATTCAATTCATGATTCATGATTCAAGATTTGATTTATGAATCATGATTCAATTCATGATTTATGATTCGATTCATGATTCATGATTCATGATTCAATTCATGATTCATGATTCGATTCATGATTCATGATTCATGATTCGATTCATGATTCATGATTCATGATTTAATTCATGATTCATGATTCGATTCATGATTCAATTCATGATTCATGATTCAAGATTTGATTTATGAATCATGATTCAATTCATGATTCATGATTCGATTCATGATTCATGATTCATGATTCAATTCATGATTCATGATTCATGATTCATGATTCGATTCATGATTCATGATTCATGATTTAATTCATGATTCATGATTCATGATTCGATTCATGATTAATTATTCATGATTCAATTCATGATTCATGATTCATGATTCGATTCATGATTCATGATTCAATTCATGATTCAATTCATGATTCAATTCCTGATTCAATTCATGATTCATAATTCGATTTATGATTTATGATTCATGATTCAATTCATGATTCATGATTCATGATTCAATTCATGATTCATGATTCATGATTCAATTCATGATTCAATTCATGATTCAATTCATGATTCATGATTCAATTCATGATTCAATTCATGATTCATGATTTGATTCATGATTCATGATTCATGATTTAATTCATGATTCAATTCATGATTCATGATTCAATTTATGATTCATGATTCATGATTCAATTCATGATTCAATTCATGATTCATAATTCATGTTTCATGATTCAATTCATGATTAATGATTCATGATTGAATTCATGATTCATAATTCATGATTCATGATTCAATTCATGATTCATGATTCATAATTCAATTCATGATTCATGATTCAATACATGATTCAATTCATGATTCATAATTCAAGATTCGATTCATGATTCAGGATTCAATTCATGATTCATGATTCATGATTCATGATTCATGATTTGATTCATGGTTAATTATTCATGATTCAATTCATGATTCATGATTCATGATTCGATTCATGATTCATGATTCAATTCATGATTCAATTCATGATTTAATTCATGATTCAATTCATGATTCATGATTCAATTTATGATTCATGATTCATGATTCACGATTCAATTCATGATTCAATTCATGATTCAATTCATGATTCATAATTTAAGATTCGATTTATGATTCATGATTCAATTCATGATTCATGAATCATGATTCGATTCATGATTCATGATTCGATTAATAATTCATGATTCATGATTCATAATTCGATTCATGATTCATGATTCATGATTTAATTCATGATTCATGATTCATGATTCATGATTCAATTCATGATTCATTATCTGATTCAATTCATGATTCAATTCATGATTCTTGATTCAATTCATGATTCAATTCATGATTCATGATTCATGATTCAATTAATGATTCATGATTCATGATTCAATTCATGATTCAATTCATGTTTCAATTCATTATTCATGATTCAATTCATGATTCAATTCATGATTCATGATTTAATTCATGATTCATTTCATAATTCATGATTCGATTCCTGATTCAATTCATGATTCATGATTGAATTCATTATTCAATTCATGATTCATGATTCGATTCATGATTCATGATTCAATTCATGATTCAATTCATGATTCATGATTCGATTCATGATTCATCATTCAATTCATGATTCAATTCATGATTCATGATTCGATTCATGATTCATCATTCAATTCATGATTCATGATTCATGATTCATGATTCAATTCATGATTCATAATTTGATTCATGATTCATGATTCGATTCATGATTCACTTCATGATTTATTATTCATGATTCATGATTCATGATTCGATTCATGATTCATGATTCATGATTCGATTCATGATTCATGATTCAATTCATGATTCATGATTCGATTCATGATTCTTGATTCATGATTCATGATTCATGATTCGATTCATGATTCAATTCATGATTCATGATTCAATTCATGATTCAATTCATGATTCATAATTCAAGATTCGATTTATGAATCATGATTCAATTCATGATTCATGATTTATGATTCGATTCATGATTCATGATTCATGATTCAATTCATGATTCATGATTCGATTCATGATTCATGATTCAATTCATGATTCGATTCATGATTCATGATTAAATTCATGATTCATGATATATGATTCATGATTCATGATTCAATTCATGATTCATGATTCGATTCAATTCATGATTCATGTTTCAAATCATGATTCATGATTCAATTCATGATTAAATTCATGATTCATGATTCATGATTCAATTAATGATTCATGATTCATGATTCAATTCATGATTCATGATTCAATTCATGATTCAATTCATGATTCATGATTCAATTCATGATTCATGATTCAATTCATGATTCAATTCATGATTCATGATTCGATTCATGATTCATGATTCATGATTCAATTCATGATTCATGATTCGATTCATGATTCATGATTCAATTCATGATTCGATTCATGATTCATGATTAAATTCATGATTCATGATATATGATTCATGATTCATGATTCAATTCATGATTCATGATTCGATTCAATTCATGATTCATGTTTCAAATCATGATTCATGATTCAATTCATGATTAAATTCATGATTCATGATTCATGATTCAATTAATGATTCATGATTCATGATTCAATTCATGATTCATGATTCAATTCATGATTCAATTCATGATTCATGATTCAATTCATGATTCATGATTGAATTCATTATTCAATTCATGATTCATAATTCGATTCATGATTCATGATTCAATTCATGATTCAATTCATGATTCATGACTCGATTCATGATTCATCATTCAATTCATGATTCATGATTCATGATTCATGATTCAATTCATGATTCATAATTTGATTCATGATTCATGATTCGATTCATGATTCATGATTCACTTCATGATTTATGATTCATGATTCATGATTCATGATTCGATTCATGATTCATGATTCGATTCATGATTCATGATTCAATTCATGATTCATGATTCGATTCATGATTCTTGATTCATGATTCTTGATTCATGATTCGATTCATGATTCAATTCATGATTCATGATTCGATTCATGATTCAATTCATGATTCATGATTCAAGATTTGATTTATGAATCATGATTCAATTCATGATTCATGATTCGATTCATGATTCATGATTCATGATTCAATTCATGATTCATGATTCGATTCATGATTCATGATTCATGATTCGATTCATGATTCATGATTCATGATTTGATTCATGATTCATGATTCATGATTCGATTCATGATTAATTATTCATGATTCAATTCATGATTCATGATTCATGATTCGATTCATGATTCATGATTCAATTCATGATTCAATTCATGATTCAATTCATGATTCATGATTCAATTTATGATTCATGATTCATGATTCACGATTTAATTCATGATTAAATTCATGATTCATAATTCAAGATTCGATTTATGATTCATGATTTAATTCATGATTCATGATTCATGATTCGATTGATGATTCATGATTCGATTGATGATTCATGATTTAATTCATGATTCAATTCATGAATCATAATTCAAGATTCGATTCATGAATCATGATTCAATTCATGATTCATGATTCATGATTCGATTCATGATTCATGATTCATGATTCAATTCATGATTCATGATTCGATTAATGATTCATGATTCATGATTCATGATTCGATTCATGATTCATGATTCATGATTTAATTCATGATTCATGATTCATGATTCATGATTCATTATTCAATTCATGATTCATGATTCATGATTTAATTCATGATTCATGATTCATGATTCATGATTCATTATTCAATTCATGATTCATGATTCATGATTCGATTCAATTCATGATTCATGATTCAATTCATGATTCATGATTCAATTCATGATTCAATTTCTGATTCATGATTCGTGATTCAATTAATGATTCATGATTCATGATTTAATTCATGATTCAATTCATGATTCATGATATTGATTCAATTTATGATTCATGATTCATGATTCAATTCATGATCCATGATTCAATTCATGATTCATGATTCAATTCATGATTCAATTCATGATTCAATTCATGATTCATGATTTATGATTCATGATTCATGATTCAATTCATGATTCATTTCATGATTCATGATTCAATTCATGATTCGATTCCTGATTCAATTCATGATTCATGATTCAATTCATTATTCAATTCATGATTCATGATTCGATTCATGATTCATGATTCAATTCATGATTCAATTCATGATTCATGATTCATGATTTAATTCATGATTCATGATTCATGATTTATGATTCATGATTCAATTCATGATTCATAATTCGATTCAATTCATGATTCATGATTCAATTAATGATTCATGATTCAATTCATGATTCATGATTCAATTCTCAATTCAATTCATGATTCATGATTCATGATTCAATTAATGATTCATGATTCATGATTCAATTCATGATTCAATTCATGATTCATGATAATGATTCAATTTATGATTCATGATTCATGATTCAATTCATAATTCATTATTCATTTCATGATTCAATTCATGATTCAATTCATGATTCATAATTCGATTTATGATTTATGATTCATGATTCAATTCATGATTCATGATTCATGATTCAATTCATGATTCATGATTCATGATTCAATTCATGATTCAATTCATGATTCAATTCATGATTCATGATTCAATTCATGATTCAATTCATGATTCATGATTTGATTCATGATTCATGATTCATGATTTAATTCATGATTCAATTCATGATTCATGATTCAATTCATGATTCATAATTCAAGATTTGATTCATGATTCATGATTCAATTCATGATTCATGATTCATGATTCAATTCATGATTCAATTCATGATTTTATTCATGATTCAATTCATGATTCATGATTCAATTTATGATTCATGATTCATGATTCACGATTCAATTCATGATTCAATTCATGGTTAATTATTCATGATTCAATTCATGATTCATGATTCGATTCATGATTCATGATTCAATTCATGATTCAATTCATGATTTAATTCATGATTCAATTCATGATTCATGATTCAATTTATGATTCATGATTCATGATTCACGATTCAATTCATAATTCAATTCATGATTCATAATTTAAGATTCTATTTATGATTCATGATTCAATTCATGATTCATGATTCATGATTCGATTCATGATTCATGATTCGATTAATAATTCATGATTCATGATTCATGATTCATGATTCATGATTCATGATTCAATTCATGATTCATGATCTGATTCAATTCATGATTCAATTCATGATTCTTGATTCAATTCATGATTCAATTCATGATTCATGATTCATGATTCAATTAATGATTCATGATTCATGATTCAATTCATGATTCATGATTCAATTCATGATTCAATTCATTATTCATGATTCAATTCATGATTCAATTCATGATTCATGAATCAATTCATGATTCATTTCATAATTCATGATTCGATTCCTGATTCAATTCATGATTCATGATTGAATTCATTATTCAATTCATGATTCATGATTCGATTCATGATTCATGATTCAATTCATGATTCAATTCATGATTCATGATTCGATTCATGATTCATCATTCAATTCATGATTCATGATTCATGATTCGATTCATGATTCATGATTCATGATTCGATTCATGATTCATGATTCAATTCATGATTCATGATTCGATTCATGATTCTTGATTCATGATTCATGATTCGATTCATGATTCAATTCATGATTCAGTTCATGATTCATAATTCAAGATTCGATTTATGAATCATGATTCAATTCATGATTCATGATTCATGATTCGATTCATGATTCATGATTCATAATTCAATTCATGATTCATGATTCGATTCATGATTCATGATTCATGATTCGATTCATGATTCATGATTCATGATTTAATTCATGATTCATGATTCATGATTCGATTCATGATTAATTATTCATGATTCGATTCATGATTCATGATTCAATTCATGATTCAATTCATGATTCAATTCCTGATTCAATTCATGATTCATAATTCGATTTATGATTTATGATTCATGATTCAATTCATGATTCATGATTCATGATTCAATTCATGATTCATGATTCATGATTCAATTCATGATTCAATTCATGATTCAATTCATGATTCATGATTCAATTCATGATTCAATTCATGATTCATGATTTGATTCATGATTCATGATTCATGATTTAATTCATGATTCAATTCATGATTCATGATTCAATTTATGATTCATGATTCATGATTCAATTCATGATTCAATTCATGATTCATAATTCATGATTCATGATTCAATTCATGATTAATGATTCATGATTGAATTCATGATTCATAATTCATGATTCATGATTCAATTCATGATTCATGATTCATAATTCAATTCATGATTCATGATTCAATACATGATTCAATTCATGATTCATAATTCATGATTCGAATCATGATTCATCATTCAATTCATGATTCATGATTCATGATTCATGATTCATGATTCGATTCATGGTTAATTATTCATGATTCAATTCATGATTCATGATTCATGATTCGATTCATGATTCATGATTCAATTCATGATTCAATTCATGATTTAATTCATGATTCAATTCATGATTCATGATTCAATTTATGATTCATGATTCATGATTCACGATTCAATTCATGATTCAATTCATGATTCAATTCATGATTCATAATTTAAGATTCGATTTATGATTCATGATTCAATTCATGATTCATGATTCATGATTCGATTCATGATTCATGATTCGATTAATAATTCATGATTCATGATTCATAATTCGATTCATGATTCATGATTCATGATTTAATTCATGATTCATGATTCATGATTCATGATTCAATTCATGATTCATTATCTGATTCAATTCATGATTCAATTCATGATTCTTGATTCAATTCATGATTCAATTCATGATTCATGATTCATGATTCAATTAATGATTCATGATATATGATTCAATTCATGATTCATGATTCAATTCATGTTTCAATTCATTATTCATGATTCAATTCATGATTCAATTCATGATTCATGATTTAATTCATGATTCATTTCATAATTCATGATTCGATTCCTGATTCAATTCATGATTCATGATTGAATTCATTATTCAATTCATGATTCATGATTCGATTCATGATTCATGATTCAATTCATGATTCAATTCATGATTCATGATTCGATTCATGATTCATCATTCAATTCATGATTCAATTCATGATTCATGATTCGAATCATGATTCATCATTCAATTCATGATTCATGATTCATGATTCAATTCATGATTCATAATTTGATTCATGATTCATGATTCGATTCATGATTCACTTCATGATTTATTATTCATGATTCATGATTCATGATTCGATTCATGATTCATGATTCATGATTCGATTCATGATTCATGATTCAATTCATGATTCATGATTCGATTCATGATTCTTGATTCATGATTCATGATTCATGATTCGATTCATGATTCAATTCATGATTCATGATTCAATTCATGATTCAATTCATGATTCATAATTCAAGATTCGATTTATGAATCATGATTCAATTCATGATTCATGATTTATGATTCGATTCATGATTCATGATTCATGATTCAATTCATGATTCATGATTCGATTCATGATTCATGATTCAATTCATGATTCGATTCATGATTCATGATTAAATTCATGATTCATGATATATGATTCATGATTCATGATTCAATTCATGATTCATGATTCGATTCAATTCATGATTCATGTTTCAAATCATGATTCATGATTCAATTCATGATTAAATTCATGATTCATGATTCAATTAATGATTCATGATTCATGATTCAATTCATGATTCAATTCATGATTCATGATTCAATTCATGATTCATGATTCAATTCATGATTCAATTCATGATTCATGATTCAATTAATGATTCATGATTCATGATTCAATTCATGATTCATGATTGAATTCATTATTCAATTCATGATTCATAATTCGATTCATGATTCAATTCATGATTCAATTCATGATTCATGACTCGATTCATGATTCATCATTCAATTCATGATTCATGATTCATGATTCATGATTCAATTCATGATTCATAATTTGATTCATGATTCATGATTCGATTCATGATTCATGATTCACTTCATGATTTATGATTCATGATTCATGATTCATGATTCGATTCATGATTCATGATTCATGATTCAATTCATGATTCATGATTCGATTCATGATTCTTGATTCATGATTCTTGATTCATGATTCGATTCATGATTCAATTCATGATTCATGATTCGATTCATGATTCAATTCATGATTCATGATTCAAGATTTGATTTATGAATCATGATTCAATTCATGATTCATGATTCGATTCATGATTCATGATTCATGATTCAATTCATGATTCATGATTCGATTCATGATTCATGATTCATGATTCGATTCATGATTCATGATTCATGATTTGATTCATGATTCATGATTCATGATTCGATTCATGATTAATTATTCATGATTCAATTCATGATTCATGATTCATGATTCGATTCATGATTCATGATTCAATTCATGATTCAATTCATGATTCAATTCATGATTCATGATTCAATTTATGATTCATGATTCATGATTCACGATTCAATTCATGATTCAATTCATGATTCATAATTCAAGATTCGATTTATGATTCATGATTTAATTCATGATTCATGATTCATGATTCGATTGATGATTCATGATTCGATTGATGATTCATGATTCAATTCATGATTCAATTCATGAATCATAATTCAAGATTCGATTTATGAATCATGATTCAATTCATGATTCATGATTCATGATTCGATTCATGATTCATGATTCATGATTCAATTCATGATTCATGATTCGATTCATGATTCATGATTCAATTCATGATTCAATTCATGATTCATGATTCGATTCATGATTCATCATTCAATTCATGATTCAATTCATGATTCATGATTCGAATCATGATTCATCATTCAATTCATGATTCATGATTCATGATTCAATTCATGATTCATAATTTGATTCATGATTCATGATTCGATTCATGATTCACTTCATGATTTATTATTCATGATTCATGATTCATGATTCGATTCATGATTCATGATTCATGATTCGATTCATGATTCATGATTCAATTCATGATTCATGATTCGATTCATGATTCTTGATTCATGATTCATGATTCATGATTCGATTCATGATTCAATTCATGATTCATGATTCAATTCATGATTCAATTCATGATTCATAATTCAAGATTCGATTTATGAATCATGATTCAATTCATGATTCATGATTTATGATTCGATTCATGATTCATGATTCATGATTCAATTCATGATTCATGATTCGATTCATGATTCATGATTCAATTCATGATTCGATTCATGATTCATGATTAAATTCATGATTCATGATATATGATTCATGATTCATGATTCAATTCATGATTCATGATTCGATTCAATTCATGATTCATGTTTCAAATCATGATTCATGATTCAATTCATGATTAAATTCATGATTCATGATTCAATTAATGATTCATGATTCATGATTCAATTCATGATTCAATTCATGATTCATGATTCAATTCATGATTCATGATTCAATTCATGATTCAATTCATGATTCATGATTCAATTAATGATTCATGATTCATGATTCAATTCATGATTCATGATTGAATTCATTATTCAATTCATGATTCATAATTCGATTCATGATTCAATTCATGATTCAATTCATGATTCATGACTCGATTCATGATTCATCATTCAATTCATGATTCATGATTCATGATTCATGATTCAATTCATGATTCATAATTTGATTCATGATTCATGATTCGATTCATGATTCATGATTCACTTCATGATTTATGATTCATGATTCATGATTCATGATTCGATTCATGATTCATGATTCATGATTCAATTCATGATTCATGATTCGATTCATGATTCTTGATTCATGATTCTTGATTCATGATTCGATTCATGATTCAATTCATGATTCATGATTCGATTCATGATTCAATTCATGATTCATGATTCAAGATTTGATTTATGAATCATGATTCAATTCATGATTCATGATTCGATTCATGATTCATGATTCATGATTCAATTCATGATTCATGATTCGATTCATGATTCATGATTCATGATTCGATTCATGATTCATGATTCATGATTTGATTCATGATTCATGATTCATGATTCGATTCATGATTAATTATTCATGATTCAATTCATGATTCATGATTCATGATTCGATTCATGATTCATGATTCAATTCATGATTCAATTCATGATTCAATTCATGATTCATGATTCAATTTATGATTCATGATTCATGATTCACGATTCAATTCATGATTCAATTCATGATTCATAATTCAAGATTCGATTTATGATTCATGATTTAATTCATGATTCATGATTCATGATTCGATTGATGATTCATGATTCGATTGATGATTCATGATTCAATTCATGATTCAATTCATGAATCATAATTCAAGATTCGATTTATGAATCATGATTCAATTCATGATTCATGATTCATGATTCGATTCATGATTCATGATTCATGATTCAATTCATGATTCATGATTCGATTAATGATTCATGATTCATGATTCATGATTCGATTCATGATTCATGATTCATGATTTAATTCATGATTCATGATTCATGATTCATGATTCATTATTCAATTCATGATTCATGATTCATGATTTAATTCATGATTCATGATTCATGATTCATGATTCGATTCAATTCATGATTCATGATTCAATTCATGATTCATGATTCAATTCATGATTCAATTTCTGATTCATGATTCGTGATTCAATTAATGATTCATGATTCATGATTTAATTCATGATTCAATTCATGATTCATGATACTGATTCAATTTATGATTCATGATTCATGATTCAATTCATGATCCATGATTCAATTCATGATTCATGATTCAATTCATGATTCAATTCATGATTCAATTCATGATTCATGATTTATGATTCATGATTCATGATTCAATTCATGATTCATTTCATGATTCATGATTCAATTCATGATTCGATTCCTGATTCAATTCATGATTCATGATTCAATTCATTATTCAATTCATGATTCATGATTCGATTCATGATTCATGATTCAATTCATGATTCAATTCATGATTCATGATTCATGATTTAATTCATGATTCATGATTCATGATTTATGATTCATGATTCAATTCATGATTCATAATTCGATTCAATTCATGATTCATGATTCAATTAATGATTCATGATTCAATTCATGATTCATAATTCGATTCAATTCATGATTCATGATTCAATTAATGATTCATGATTCAATTCATGATTCATGATTCAATTCTCAATTCAATTCATGATTCATGATTCATGATTCAATTAATGATTCATGATTCATGATTCAATTCATGATTCAATTCATGATTCATGATAATGATTCAATTTATGATTCATGATTCATGATTCAATTCATAATTCATTTTTCAATTCATGATTCAATTCATGATTCAATTCATGATTCATAATTCGATTTATGATTTATGATTCATGATTCAATTCATGATTCATGATTCATGATTCAATTCATGATTCATGATTCATGATTCAATTCATGATTCAATTCATGATTCAATTCATGATTCATGATTCAATTCATGATTCAATTCATGATTCATGATTTGATTCATGATTCATGATTCATGATTTAATTCATGATTCAATTCATGATTCATGATTCAATTCATGATTCATAATTCAAGATTTGATTCATGATTCATGATTCAATTCATGATTCATGATTCATGATTCATGATTCATGATTCATGATTCAATTCATGATTCAATTCATGATTTTATTCATGATTCAATTCATGATTCATGATTCAATTTATGATTCATGATTCATGATTCACGATTCAATTCATGATTCAATTCATGGTTAATTATTCATGATTCAATTCATGATTCATGATTCATGATTCGATTCATGATTCATGATTCAATTCATGATTCAATTCATGATTTAATTCATGATTCAATTCATGATTCATGATTCAATTTATGATTCATGATTCATTATTCACGATTCAATTCATGATTCAATTCATGATTCATAATTTAAGATTCTATTTATGATTCATGATTAAATTCATGATTCATGATTCATGATTCGATTCATGATTCATGATTCGATTAATAATTCATGATTCATGATTCATGATTCATGATTCATGATTCATGATTCATGATTCAATTCATGATTCATGATCTGATTCAATTCATGATTCAATTCATGATTCTTGATTCAATTCATGATTCAATTCATGATTCATGATTCATGATTCAATTAATGATTCATGATTCATGATTCAATTCATGATTCATGATTCAATTCATGATTCAATTCATTATTCATGATTCAATTCATGATTCAATTCATGATTCATGAATCAATTCATGATTCATTTCATAATTCATGATTCGATTCCTGATTCAATTCATGATTCATGATTGAATTCATTATTCAATTCATGATTCATGATTCGATTCATGATTCATGATTCAATTCATGATTCAATTCATGATTCATGATTCGATTCATGATTCATCATTCAATTCATGATTCATGATTTGATTCATGATTCATGATTCGATTCATGATTCACTTCATGATTTATTATTCATGATTCATGATTCATGATTCGATTCATGATTCATGATTCATGATTCGATTCATGATTCATGATTCAATTCATGATTCATGATTCGATTCATGATTCTTGATTCATGATTCATGATTCGATTCATGATTCAATTCATGATTCATGATTCAATTCATGATTCAGTTCATGATTCATAATTCAAGATTCGATTTATGAATCATGATTCAATTCATGATTCATGATTCATAATTCAATTCATTATTCATGATTCGATTCATGATTCATGATTCAATTCATGATTCGATTCATGATTCATGATTCGATTCATGATTCATGATATATGATTCATGATTCATGATTCAATTCATGATTCATGATTCGATTCAATTCATGATTCATGTTTCAAATCATGATTCATGATTCAATTCATGATTCAATTCATGATTCATGATTCATGATTCAATTAATGATTCATGATTCATGATTCAATTCATGATTCATGATTCAATTCATGATTCAATTCATGATTCATGATTCAATTCATGATTCATGATTCAATTCATGATTCAATTCATGATTCATGATTCAATTAATGATTCATGATTCATGATTCAATTCATGATTCATGATTGAATTCATTATTCAATTCATGATTCATAATTCGATTCATGATTCATGATTCAATTCATGATTCAATTCATGATTCATGATTCGATTCATGATTCATCATTCAATTCATGATTCATGATTCATGATTCATGATTCATGATTCATGATTCAATTCATGATTCATAATTTGATTCATGATTCATGATTCGATTCATGATTCATGATTCACTTCATGATTTATGATTCATGATTCATGATTCATGATTCATGATTCGATTCATGATTCATGATTCGATTCATGATTCATGATTCAATTCATGATTCATGATTCGATTCATGATTCTTGATTCATGATTCTTGATTCATGATTCGATTCATGATTCAATTCATAATTCATGATTCGATTCATGATTCAATTCATGATTCATGATTCAAGATTTGATTTATGAATCATGATTCAATTCATGATTCATGATTCGATTCATGATTCATGATTCAATTCATGATTCATGATTCGATTCATGATTCATGATTCATGATTCGATTCATGATTCATGATTCATGATTTGATTCATGATTCATGATTCATGATTCGATTCATGATTAATTATTCATGATTCAATTCATGATTCATGATTCATGATTCGATTCATGATTCATGATTCAATTCATGATTCAATTCATGATTCAATTCATGATTCATGATTCAATTTATGATTCATGATTCATGATTCACGATTCAATTCATGATTCAATTCATGATTCATAATTCAAGATTTGATTTATGATTCATGATTTAATTCATGATTCAATTCATAAATCATAATTCAAGATTCGATTTATGAATCATGATTCAATTCATGATTCATGATTCATGATTCGATTCATGATTCATGATTCATGATTCAATTCATGATTCATGATTCGATTAATGATTCATGATTCATGATTTAATTCATGATTCATGATTCATGATTCATGATTCATGATTCAATTCATGATTCATGATTCGATTCATGATTCATGATTCATGATTTAATTCATGATTCATGATTCATGATTCATGATTCATTATTCAATTCATGATTCATGATTCATGATTCGATTCAATTCATGATTCATGATTCAATTCATGATTCATGATTCAATTCATGATTCAATTTCTGATTCATGATTCGTGATTCAATTAATGATTCATGATTCATGATTTAATTCATGATTCAATTCATGATTCATGATACTGATTCAAT
Organism: Mixophyes australis; assembly: GCA_036250195.1. Lineage (NCBI taxonomy): Eukaryota > Metazoa > Chordata > Amphibia > Anura > Limnodynastidae > Mixophyes > Mixophyes australis. The sequence continues at coordinate 134,304 of JAVHZZ010000137.1, read as the reverse complement.
TTATGATTCATGATTCATGATTCAATTCATGATTCATGATTCAATTCATGATTCATGATTCAATTCATGATTCAATTCATGATTCAATTCATGATTCATGATTTATGATTCATGATTCATGATTCAATTCATGATTCATTTCATGATTCATGATTCAATTCATGATTCGATTCCTGATTCAATTCATGATTCATGATTCAATTCATTATTCAATTCATGATTCATGATTCGATTCATGATTCATGATTCAATTCATGATTCAATTCATGATTCATGATTCATGATTTAATTCATGATTCATGATTCATGATTTATGATTCATGATTCAATTCATGATTCATAATTCGATTCAATTCATGATTCATGATTCAATTCATGATTCATGATTCAATTCATGATTCATGATTCAATTCTCAATTCAATTCATGATTCATGATTCATGATTCAATTAATGATTCATGATTCATGATTCAATTCATGATTCAATTCATGATTCATGATAATGATTCAATTTATGATTCATGATTCATGATTCAATTCATGATTCATGATTCAATTCATGATTCAATTCATGATTTATGATTCAATTCATGATTCAATTCAAGATTTATGATTCAATTCATGATTCATGATTTATGATTCATGATTCATGATTCAATTCATGATTCATTTCATGATTGATGATTCAATTCATAATTCGATTCCTGATTCAATTTATGATTCATGTTTCAATTCACTATTCAATTCATGATTCATGATTCGATTCATGATTCATGATTCAATTCATGATTCAATTCTTTATTCATGATTCGATTCATGATTCATCATTCAATTCATGATTCATGATTCATGATTCATGATTCAATTCATGATTCATAATTTGATTCATGATTCATCATTCATGATTCGATTCATGATCCATGATTCATGATTCGATTCATGATTCATGATTCAATTCATGATTCATGATTCAATTCATGATTCTTGATTCATGATTCATGATTCATGATTCGATTCATAATTCAATTCATGATTCATGATTTGATTTATGATTCTTGATTCATGATTCGATTCATAATTCATGATTCATGATTCGATTCATGATTCATGATTCAATTCATGATTCGATTCCTGATTCAATTCATGATTCATGATTGAATTCATTATTCAATTCATGATTCATGATTCGATTCATAATTCATGATTCAATTCATGATTCAATTCATGATTCATGATTCGATTCATGATTCATCATTTAATTCCTGATTCCTGATTCATGATTCATGATTCATGATTCAATTCATGATTCATCATTTAATTCCTGATTCATGATTCATGATTCATGATTCATGATTCAATTCATGATTCAATTCAAGATTCATGATTCAATTCATGATTCATGATTCACTTCATGATTTATGATTCATGATTCATGATTCATGATTTGATTCATGATTCATGATTTATGATTCGATTCATGATTCATGATTCAATTCATGATTCGATTTATGATTCTTGATTCATGATTCATGATTCACGATTCAATTCATGATTCAATTCATGATTCATAATTCAAGATTCGATTTATGATTCATGATTTAATTCATGATTCATGATTCATGATTCGATTGATGATTCATGATTCGATTGATGATTCATGATTCAATTCATGATTCAATTCATGAATCAAAATTTAAGATTCGATTTATGAATCATGATTCAATTCATGATTCGATTCATTATTCATGATTCATGATTCAATTCGAGATTCATGATTCGATTCATGATTCATGATTCGATTCATGATTCTTGATTCATGATTCATGATTCATGATTCAATTCATGATTCATGATTCAATTCATGATTCATGATTCGATTTATGTTTCTTGATTCATGATTCGATTCATAATTCATGATTCATGATTCAATTCATGATTCATGATTCATGATTCGATTCATGATTCATGATTCAATTCATGATTCATGATTCGATTCATGATTCTTGATTCATGATTCATGATTCATGATTCGATTCATGATTCATGATTCAATTCATGATTCATGATTCGATTTATGTTTCTTGATTCATGATTCGATTCATAATTCATGATTCATGATTCAATTCATGATTCATGATTCATGATTCATGATTCGATTCATGATTCATGATTCATGATTCAATTCATGATTCATGATTCATAATTCATGATTCAATTCATGATTCATGATTCATGATTCATGATTCATGATTCGATTCATGATTTATGATTCATGATTCATGATTCAATTCATGATTCATGATTCGATTCATGATTCTTGATTCATGATTCATGATTCGATTCATGATTCATGATTCATGATTCATTATTTAATTCATGATTTATGAATTATGATTCAAGATTCAATTCATGATTCATAATTCATGATTCGATTTATTATTCATGATTCAATTCATGATTCATGATTCAAATCATGATTCATGATTAGATTCATGATTCAATTCATGATTCATGATTCATGATTCAATTCATGATTTAATTCATGATTTATGATTGATGATTCAATTTATGATTCATGATTCATGATTCATGATTCATGATTCATGATTCAATTCATGATTCAATTCATGATTCATGATTCATGATTCAATTCAAAATTCATAATTCATGATTCAATTCATGATTTAATTCATGATTCATGATTCAATTCAAGATTCATGATTCAATTCATGATTCATGATTTAATTCATGATTCATGATTCAATTCATGTTTCATGATTTAATTCATGATTCATGATTCATGATTCAATTCATGATTCATGATTCAATTTATGATTCATGATTTAATTCATGATCGAATTCATGATTCATGATTCATGATTCAATTCATGATTCATAATTCATGATCCAATTCATGATTCAATTCATGATTCATGATTCATGATTCAATTCATGATTCATAATTCATGATTCATGATTCAATTCATGATTCATGATTCAATTCATGATTCATGATTCAATTTATGATTCGTTTCCTGATTCAATTCATGATTCATAATTTGATTTATGATTTATGATTCATGATTCAATTCATGATTCATGATTCATGATTCAATTCATGATTCATGATTCAATTCATGATTCAATTCATGATTCAATTCATGATTCATGATTCAATTCATGATTCAATTCATGATTCATGATTTGATTCTTGATTCATGATTCATGATTTAATTCATGATTCAATTCATGATTCATGATTCATGATTCAATTTATGATTCATGATTCATGATTCAATTCATGATTCAATTCATGATTCATAATTCATGATTCATAATTCATGATTCATGATTCAATTCATGATTCATGATTCATGATTCAATTCATGATTCATAATTCATGATTCATGATTCAATTCATGATTCATGATTCATAATTCAATTCATGATTCATGATTCAATTCATGATTCATGATTCATAATTCAATTCATGATTCATGATTCAATTCATGATTCAATTCATGATTCATAATTCAAGATTCGATTCATGATTCATGATTCAATTCATGATTCATGATTCATGATTCATGATTCATGATTCAATTCATGATTCATGATTCGATTCAATTCATGATTCATGTTTCAAATCATGATTCATGATTCAATTCATGATTCATGATTCAATTCATGATTCAATTCATGATTCATGATTCAATTCATGATTCATGATTCAATTCATGATTCATGATTCAATTAATGATTCATGATTCATGATTCAATTCATGATTCATGATTGAATTCATTATTCAATTCATGATTCATAATTCGATTCATGATTCATGATTCAATTCATGATTCAATTCATGATTCATGATTCGATTCATGATTCATGATTCATGATTCATGATTCATGATTCATGATTCAATTCATGATTCATAATTTGATTCATGATTCATGATTCGATTCATGATTCACTTCATGATTTATGATTCATGATTCATGATTCATGATTCGATTCATGATTCATGATTCAATTCATGATTCATGATTCGATTCATGATTCTTGATTCATGATTCTTGATTCATGATTCGATTCATGATTCAATTCATGATTCATGATTCGATTCATGATTCAATTCATGATTCATGATTCAAGATTTGATTTATGAATCATGATTCAATTCATGATTCATGATTCGATTCATGATTCATGATTCATGATTCAATTCATGATTCATGATTCGATTCATGATTCATGATTCATGATTCGATTCATGATTCATGATTCATGATTTGATTCATGATTCATGATTCATGATTCGATTCATGATTAATTATTCATGATTCAATTCATGATTCGATTCATGATTCAATTCATGATTCAATTCATGATTCAATTCATGATTCATGATTCAATTTATGATTCATGATTCATGATTCACGATTCAATTCATGATTCAATTCATGATTCATAATTCAAGATTCGATTTATGATTCATGATTTAATTCATGATTCATGATTCATGATTCGATTAATGATTCATGATTCGATTGATGATTCATGATTTAATTCATGATTCAATTCATGAATCATAATTCAAGATTCGATTTATGAATCATGATTCAATTCATGATTCATGATTCATGATTCGATTCATGATTCATGATTCATGATTCATGATTCAATTCATGATTCATGATTCGATTCATGATTCATGATTCATGATTCATGATTCGATTCATGATTCATGATTCATGATTTAATTCATGATTCATGATTCATGATTCATGATTCATTATTCAATTCATGATTCATGATTCATGATTCATGATTCATTATTCAATTCATGATTCATGATTCATGATTCGATTCAATTCATGATTCATGATTCAATTCATGATTCATGATTCAATTCATGATTCAATTTCTGATTCATGATTCATGATTCAATTAATGATTCATGATTCATGATTTAATTCATGATTCAATTCATGATTCATGATACTGATTCAATTTATGATTCATGATTCATGATTCAATTCATGATTCATGATTCAATTCATGATTCATGATTCAATTCATGATTCAATTCATGATTCATGATTTATGATTCATGATTCATGATTCAATTCATGATTCATTTCATGATTCATGATTCAATTCATGATTCGATTCCTGATTCAATTCATGATTCATGATTCAATTCATTATTTATGATTCGATTCATGATTCATGATTCAATTCATGATTCAATTCATGATTCATGATTCATGATTTAATTCATGATTCATGATTCATGATTTATGATTCATGATTTAATTCATGATTCATAATTCGATTCAATTCATGATTCATGATTCAATTCATGATTCATGATTCAATTCATGATTCATGATTCAATTCTCAATTCAATTCATGATTCATGATTCATGATTTAATTAATGATTCATGATTCATGATTCAATTCATGATTCAATTCATGATTCATGATAATGATTCAATTTATGATTCATGATTCATGATTCAATTCATGATTCATGATTCAATTCATGATTCATGATTCATGATTCAATTAATGATTCATGATTCATGATTCAATTCATGATTTAATTCATGATTTATGATTGATGATTCAATTTATGATTCATGATTCATGATTCATGATTCATGATTCATGATTCAATTCATGATTCAATTCATGATTCATGATTCATGATTCAATTCAAAATTCATAATTCATGATTCAATTCATGATTTAATTCATGATTCATGATTCAATTCAAGATTCATGATTCAATTCATGATTCATGATTTAATTCATGATTCATGATTCAATTCATGATTCATGATTTAATTCATGATTCATGATTCATGATTCAATTCATGATTCATGATTCAATTTATGATTCATGATTTAATTCATGATCGAATTCATGATTCATGATTCATGATTCAATTCATGATTCATAATTCATGATCCAATTCATGATTCAATTCATGATTCATGATTCATGATTCAATTCATGATTCATAATTCATGATTCATGATTCAATTCATGATTCATGATTCAATTCATGATTCATGATTCAATTTATGATTCGTTTCCTGATTCAATTCATGATTCATAATTTGATTTATGATTTATGATTCATGATTCAATTCATGATTCATGATTCAATTCATGATTCATGATTCAATTCATGATTCAATTCATGATTCAATTCATGATTCATGATTCAATTCATGATTCAATTCATGATTCATGATTTGATTCTTGATTCATGATTCATGATTTAATTCATGATTCAATTCATGATTCATGATTCATGATTCAATTTATGATTCATGATTCATGATTCAATTCATGATTCAATTCATGATTCATAATTCATGATTCATAATTCATGATTCATGATTCAATTCATGATTCATGATTCATGATTCAATTCATGATTCATAATTCATGATTCATGATTCAATTCATGATTCATGATTCATAATTCAATTCATGATTCATGATTCAATTCATGATTCATGATTCATAATTCAATTCATGATTCATGATTCAATTCATGATTCAATTCATGATTCATAATTCAAGATTCGATTCATGATTCATTATTCAATTCATGATTCATGATTCATGATTCATGATTCATAATTCAATTCATGATTCATGATTCGATTCAATTCATGATTCATGTTTCAAATCATGATTCATGATTCAATTCATGATTCATAATTCAATTCATGATTCAATTCATGATTCATGATTCAATTCATGATTCATGATTCAATTCATGATTCATGATTCAATTAATGATTCATGATTCATGATTCAATTCATGATTCATGATTGAATTCATTATTCAATTCATGATTCATAATTCGATTCATGATTCATGATTCAATTCATGATTCAATTCATGATTCATGATTCGATTCATGATTCATGGTTCATGATTCATGATTCATGATTCAATTCATGATTCATAATTTGATTCATGATTCATGATTCGATTCATGATTCACTTCATGATTTATGATTCATGATTCATGATGCATGATTCGATTCATGATTCATGATTCATGATTCGATTCATGATTCATGATTCAATTCATGATTCATGATTCGATTCATGATTCTTGATTCATGATTCTTGATTCATGATTCGATTCATGATTCAATTCATGATTCATGATTCGATTCATGATTCAATTCATGATTCATGATTCAAGATTCAATTCATGATTCATGATTCGATTCATGATTCATGATTCATGATTCGATTCATGATTCATGATTCATGATTTGATTCATGATTCATGATTCATGATTCGATTCATGATTAATTATTCATGATTCAATTCATGATTCATGATTCATGATTCGATTCATGATTCATGATTCAATTCATGATTCAATTCATGATTCATGATTCAATTTATGATTCATGATTCATGATTCACGATTCAATTCATGATTCAATTCATGATTCATAATTCAAGATTCGATTTATGATTCATGATTTAATTCATGATTCATGATTCATGATTCGATTGATGATTCATGATTCGATTGATGATTCATGATTTAATTCATGATTCAATTCATGAATCATAATTCAAGATTCGATTTATGAATCATGATTCAATTCATGATTCATGATTCATGATTCGATTCATGATTCATGATTCATGATTCATGATTCAATTCATGATTCATGATTCGATTCATGATTCATGATTCATGATTCATGATTCGATTCATGATTCATGATTCATGATTTAATTCATGATTCATGATTCATGATTCATGATTCATTATTCAATTCATGATTCATGATTCATGATTCGATTCAATTCATGATTCATGATTCAATTCATGATTCATGATTCAATTCATGATTCAATTTCTGATTCATGATTCATGATTCAATTAATGATTCATGATTCATGATTTAATTCATGATTCAATTCATGATTCATGATACTGATTCAATTTATGATTCATGATTCATGATTCAATTCATGATTCATGATTCAATTCATGATTCATGATTCAATTCATGATTCAATTCATGATTCAATTCATGATTCATGATTTATGATTCATAATTCATGATTCAATTCATGATTCATTTCATGATTCATGATTCAATTCATGATTCGATTCCTGATTCAATTCATGATTCATGATTCAATTCATTATTTATGATTCGATTCATGATTCATGATTCAATTCATGATTCAATTCATGATTCATGATTCATGATTTAATTCATGATTCATGATTCATGATTTATGATTCATGATTTAATTCATGATTCATAATTCGATTCAATTCATGATTCATGATTCAATTCATGATTCATGATTCAATTCATGATTCATGATTCAATTCTCAATTCAATTCATGATTCATGATTCATGATTTAATTAATGATTCATGATTCATGATTCAATTCATGATTCAATTCATGATTCATGATAATGATTCAATTTATGATTCATGATTCATGATTCAATTCATGATTCATGATTCAATTCATGATTCAATTCATGATTCAATTCATGATTCAATTCATGATTCATGATTCAATTCATGATTCATGATTTATGATTCATGATTCATGATTCAATTCATGATTCATTTCATGATTCATGATTCAATTCATAATTCGATTCCTGATTCAATTTATGATTCATGATTCAATTCATTATTCAATTCATGATTCATGATTTGATTCATGATTCATGATTCAATTCATGATTCAATTCATGATTCATGATTCGATTCATGATTCATCATTCAATTCATGATTCATGATTCATGATTCAATTCATGATTCATAATTTGATTCATGATTCATGATTCATCATTCATGATTCGATTCATGATCCATGATTCATGATTCGATTCATGATTCATGATTCAATTCATGATTCATGATTCGATTCATGATTCTTGATTCATGATTCATGATTCATGATTCGATTCATGATTCAATTCATGATTCATGATTCGATTTATGATTCTTGATTCATGATTCGATTCATGATCCATGATTCATGATTCGATTCATGATTCATGATTCAATTCATGATTCATGATTCGATTCATGATTCTTGATTCATGATTCAATTCATGATTCGATTCCTGATTCAATTCATGATTCATGATTGAATTCATTATTCAATTCATGATTCATGATTCGATTCATAATTCATGATTCAATTCATGATTCAATTCATGATTCATGATTCGATTCATGATTCATCATTTAATTCCTGATTCATGATTCATGATTCATGATTCATGATTCAATTCATGATTCATCATTTAATTCCTGATTCATGATTCATGATTCGATTCATGATTCAATTCATGATTCATGATTCGATTCATGATTCATGATTCACTTCATGATTTATGATTCATGATTCATGATTCATGATTTGATTCATGATTCATGATTTATGATTCGATTCATGATTCATGATTCAATTCATGATTCATGATTCGATTTATGATTCTTGATTCATGATTCATGATTCACGATTCAATTCATGATTCAATTCATGATTCATAATTCAAGATTCGATTTATGATTCATGATTTAATTCATGATTCATGATTCATGATTCGATTGATGATTCATGATTCGATTGATGATTCATGATTCAATTCATGATTCAATTCATGAATCATAATTCAAGATTCAATTTATGAATCATGATTCAATTCATGATTCATGATTCATGATTCGATTCATGATTTATGATTCATGATTCAATTCGAGATTCATGATTCGATTCATGATTCATGATTCATGATTCATGATTCATGATTCGATTCATAATTCATGATTCATGATTTAATTCATGATTCATGATTCATGATTCATTATTCAATTCATGACTCATGATTCATGATTCGATTCAATTCATGATTCATGATTCAATTCATGATTCATGATTCAATTCATGATTCATTTTCTGATTCATGATTCATGATTCAATTAATGATTCATGATTCATGATTTAATTCATGATTCAATTCATGATTCATGATACTGATTCAATTTATGATTCATGATTCATGATTCAATTCATGATTCATGATTCAATTCATGATTCATGATTCAATTCATGATTCAATTCATGATTCAATTCATGATTCATGATTTATGATTCATGATTCATGATTCAATTCATGATTCATTTCATGATTCATGATTCAATTCATGATTCGATTCCTGATTCAATTCATGATTCATGATTCAATTCATTATTCAATTCATGATTCATGATTCGATTCATGATTCATGATTCAATTCATGATTCAATTCATGATTCATGATTCATGATTTTATTCATGATTCATGATTCATGATTTATGATTCATGATTCAATTCATGATTCATAATTCGATTCAATTCATGATTCAATTCATGATTCATGATTCAATTCATGATTCATGATTCATGATTCAATTCTCAATTCAATTCATGATTCATGATTCAATTAATTATTCATGATTCATGATTCAATTCATGATTCAATTCATGATTCATGATAATGATTGAATTTATGATTCATGATTCATGATTCAATTCATGATTCATGATTCAATTCATGATTCATGATTCAATTCTCAATTCAATTCATGATTCATGATTCATGATTTAATTAATGATTCATGATTCATGATTCAATTCATGCTTCAATTCATGATTCATGATAATGATTCAATTTATGATTCATGATTCATGATTCAATTCATGATTCATGATTCAATTCATGATTCAATTCATGATTCATGATTCAATTCATGATTCAATTCATGATTCATGATTCAATTCATGATTCATGATTCAATTCATGATTCATGATTCAATTCATGATTCAATTCATGATTCATGATTCAATTCATGATTCATGATTTATGATTCATGATTCATGATTCAATTCATGATTCATTTCATGATTCATGATTCAATTCATAATTCGATTCCTGATTCAATTTATGATTCATGATTCAATTCATTATTCAATTCATGATTCATGATTCGATTCATGATTCATGATTCAATTCATGATTCAATTCATGATTCATGATTCGATTCATGATTCATCATTCAATTCATGATTCATGATTCATGATTCAATTCATGATTCATAATTTGATTCATGATTCATGATTCATCATTCATGATTCAATTCATGATTCATGATTCAATTCATGATTCATGATTCGATTCATGATTCTTGATTCATGATTCATGATTCATGATTCGATTCATGATTCAATTCATGATTCATGATTCGATTTATGATTCTTGATTCATGATTCGATTTATGATTCTTGATTCATGATTCGATTCATAATTCATGATTCATGATTCAATTCATGATTCATGATTCAATTCATGATTCGATTCCTGATTCAATTCATGATTCATGATTGAATTCATTATTCAATTCATGATTCATGATTCGATTCATAATTCATGATTCATGATTCGATTCATAATTCATGATTCAATTCATGATTCAATTCATGATTCATGATTTGATTCATGATTCATCATTTAATTCCTGATTCATGATTCATGATTCATGATTCATGATTCAATTCATGATTCATCATTTAATTCATGATTCATGATTCAATTCATGATTCAATTCATGATTCATGATTCGATTCATGATTCACTTCATGATTTATGATTCATGATTCATGATTCATGATTTGATTCATGATTCATGATTCATGATTCGATTCATGATTCATGATTCAATTCATGAATCATGATTCGATTCATGATTCTTGATTCATGATTCAATTCATGATTCATGATTCGATTTATGATTCTTGATTCATTATTCGATTCATAATTCATGATTCATGATTCAACTAATGATTCATGATTCATGATTCGATTCATGATTCATGATTCATGAATCAATTCATGATTCATGATTCGATTCATGATTCATGATTCAATTCATGATTCATGATTCATGATTCAATTCATGATTCATGATTCATGATTCAAGATTCGATTCATGACTTATGATTCATGATTCATGATTCAATTCATGATTCATGATTCGATTCATGATTCTTGATTCATGATTCATGATTCGATTCATGATTCATAATTCATGATTTAATTCATGATTTATGATTTATGATTCAAGATTCAATTCATGATTCATAATTCATGATTCGATTCATTATTCATGATTCAATTCATGATTCGTGATTCATGATTCAAATCATGATTCATGATTCGATTCATGATTTATGATTAAATTCATGATTCATGATTTATGATTAAATTCATGATTTATGATTAAATTCATGATTTAATTCATGATTCATGATTGATGATTCAATTTATGAGTCATGATTCATGATTCATGATTCATGATTCATGATTCAATTCATGATTCATGATTCATGATTCGATTCATGATTCATGATTCAATTCATGATTCATGATTCAATTCATGATTCATGATTCATGATTCATGATTCAATTAATGATTCATGATTCATGATTCAATTCATGATTCATGATTCGATTTATGATTCTTGATTCATGATTCATGATTCACGATTCAATTCATGATTCAATTCATGATTCATAATTCAAGATTCGATTTATGATTCATGATTCATGATTCAATTCATGATTCTTGATTCATGATTCATGATTCATGATTCGATTCATGATTCAATTCATGATTCATGATTCGATTTATGATTCTTGATTCATGATTCGATTCATAATTCATGATTCATGATTCAATTCATGATTCATGATTCAATTCATGATTCGATTCCTGATTCAATTCATGATTCATGATTGAATTCATTATTCAATTCATGATTCATGATTCGATTCATAATTCATGATTCAATTCATGATTCAATTCATGATTCATGATTCGATTCATGATTCATCATTTAATTCCTGATTCATGATTCATGATTCATGATTCATGATTCAATTCATGATTCATCATTTAATTCCTGATTCATGATTCATGATTCATGATTCATGATTCGATTCATGATTCAATTCATGATTCATGATTCGATTCATGATTCATGATTCACTTCATGATTTATGATTCATGATTCATGATTCATGATTTGATTCATGATTCATGATTTATGATTCGATTCATGATTCATGATTCAATTCATGATTCATGATTCGATTTATGATTCTTGATTCATGATTCATGATTCACGATTCAATTCATGATTCAATTCATGATTCATAATTCAAGATTCGATTTATGATTCATGATTTAATTCATGATTCATGATTCATGATTCGATTGATGATTCATGATTCGATTGATGATTCATGATTCAATTCATGATTCAATTCATGAATCATAATTCAAGATTCGATTTATGAATCATGATTCAATTCATGATTCATGATTCATGATTCGATTCATGATTTATGATTCATGATTCAATTCGAGATTCATGATTCGATTCATGATTCATGATTCATGATTCATGATTCATGATTCGATTCATAATTCATGATTCATGATTTAATTCATGATTCATGATTCATGATTCATTATTCAATTCATGACTCATGATTCATGATTCGATTCAATTCATGATTCATGATTCAATTCATGATTCATGATTCAATTCATGATTCATTTTCTGATTCATGATTCATGATTCAATTAATGATTCATGATTCATGATTTAATTCATGATTCAATTCATGATTCATGATACTGATTCAATTTATGATTCATGATTCATGATTCAATTCATGATTCATGATTCAATTCATGATTCATGATTCAATTCATGATTCAATTCATGATTCAATTCATGATTCATGATTTATGATTCATGATTCATGATTCAATTCATGATTCATTTCATGATTCATGATTCAATTCATGATTCGATTCCTGATTCAATTCATGATTCATGATTCAATTCATTATTCAATTCATGATTCATGATTCGATTCATGATTCATGATTCAATTCATGATTCAATTCATGATTCATGATTCATGATTTTATTCATGATTCATGATTCATGATTTATGATTCATGATTCAATTCATGATTCATAATTCGATTCAATTCATGATTCAATTCATGATTCATGATTCAATTCATGATTCATGATTCATGATTCAATTCTCAATTCAATTCATGATTCATGATTCATGATTCAATTAATTATTCATGATTCATGATTCAATTCATGATTCAATTCATGATTCATGATAATGATTGAATTTATGATTCATGATTCATGATTCAATTCATGATTCATGATTCAATTCATGATTCATGATTCAATTCTCAATTCAATTCATGATTCATGATTCATGATTTAATTAATGATTCATGATTCATGATTCAATTCATGCTTCAATTCATGATTCATGATAATGATTCAATTTATGATTCATGATTCATGATTCAATTCATGATTCATGATTCAATTCATGATTCAATTCATGATTCATGATTCAATTCATGATTCAATTCATGATTCATGATTCAATTCATGATTCATGATTCAATTCATGATTCATGATTCAATTCATGATTCAATTCATGATTCATGATTCAATTCATGATTCATGATTTATGATTCATGATTCATGATTCAATTCATGATTCATTTCATGATTCATGATTCAATTCATAATTCGATTCCTGATTCAATTTATGATTCATGATTCAATTCATTATTCAATTCATGATTCATGATTCGATTCATGATTCATGATTCAATTCATGATTCAATTCATGATTCATGATTCGATTCATGATTCATCATTCAATTCATGATTCATGATTCATGATTCAATTCATGATTCATAATTTGATTCATGATTCATGATTCATCATTCATGATTCAATTCATGATTCATGATTCAATTCATGATTCATGATTCGATTCATGATTCTTGATTCATGATTCATGATTCATGATTCGATTCATGATTCAATTCATGATTCATGATTCGATTTATGATTCTTGATTCATGATTCGATTTATGATTCTTGATTCATGATTCGATTCATAATTCATGATTCATGATTCAATTCATGATTCATGATTCAATTCATGATTCGATTCCTGATTCAATTCATGATTCATGATTGAATTCATTATTCAATTCATGATTCATGATTCGATTCATAATTCATGATTCATGATTCGATTCATAATTCATGATTCAATTCATGATTCAATTCATGATTCATGATTTGATTCATGATTCATCATTTAATTCCTGATTCATGATTCATGATTCATGATTCATGATTCAATTCATGATTCATCATTTAATTCATGATTCATGATTCAATTCATGATTCAATTCATGATTCATGATTCGATTCATGATTCACTTCATGATTTATGATTCATGATTCATGATTCATGATTTGATTCATGATTCATGATTCATGATTCGATTCATGATTCATGATTCAATTCATGAATCATGATTCGATTCATGATTCTTGATTCATGATTCAATTCATGATTCATGATTCGATTTATGATTCTTGATTCATTATTCGATTCATAATTCATGATTCATGATTCAACTAATGATTCATGATTCATGATTCGATTCATGATTCATGATTCATGAATCAATTCATGATTCATGATTCGATTCATGATTCATGATTCAATTCATGATTCATGATTCATGATTCAATTCATGATTCATGATTCATGATTCAAGATTCGATTCATGACTTATGATTCATGATTCATGATTCAATTCATGATTCATGATTCGATTCATGATTCTTGATTCATGATTCATGATTCGATTCATGATTCATAATTCATGATTTAATTCATGATTTATGATTTATGATTCAAGATTCAATTCATGATTCATAATTCATGATTCGATTCATTATTCATGATTCAATTCATGATTCGTGATTCATGATTCAAATCATGATTCATGATTCGATTCATGATTTATGATTAAATTCATGATTCATGATTTATGATTAAATTCATGATTTATGATTAAATTCATGATTTAATTCATGATTCATGATTGATGATTCAATTTATGAGTCATGATTCATGATTCATGATTCATGATTCATGATTCAATTCATGATTCATGATTCATGATTCGATTCATGATTCATGATTCAATTCATGATTCATGATTCAATTCATGATTCATGATTCATGATTCATGATTCAATTAATGATTCATGATTCATGATTCAATTCATGATTCATGATTCGATTTATGATTCTTGATTCATGATTCATGATTCACGATTCAATTCATGATTCAATTCATGATTCATAATTCAAGATTCGATTTATGATTCATGATTCATGATTCAATTCATGATTCTTGATTCATGATTCATGATTCATGATTCGATTCATGATTCAATTCATGATTCATGATTCGATTTATGATTCTTGATTCATGATTCGATTCATAATTCATGATTCATGATTCAATTCATGATTCATGATTCAATTCATGATTCGATTCCTGATTCAATTCATGATTCATGATTGAATTCATTATTCAATTCATGATTCATGATTCGATTCATAATTCATGATTCAATTCATGATTCAATTCATGATTCATGATTCGATTCATGATTCATCATTTAATTCCTGATTCATGATTCATGATTCATGATTCATGATTCAATTCATGATTCATCATTTAATTCCTGATTCATGATTCATGATTCATGATTCATGATTCGATTCATGATTCAATTCATGATTCATGATTCGATTCATGATTCATGATTCACTTCATGATTTATGATTCATGATTCATGATTCATGATTTGATTCATGATTCATGATTTATGATTCGATTCATGATTCATGATTCAATTCATGATTCATGATTCGATTTATGATTCTTGATTCATGATTCATGATTCACGATTCAATTCATGATTCAATTCATGATTCATAATTCAAGATTCGATTTATGATTCATGATTTAATTCATGATTCATGATTCATGATTCGATTGATGATTCATGATTCGATTGATGATTCATGATTCAATTCATGATTCAATTCATGAATCATAATTCAAGATTCGATTTATGAATCATGATTCAATTCATGATTCATGATTCATGATTCGATTCATGATTTATGATTCATGATTCAATTCGAGATTCATGATTCGATTCATGATTCATGATTCATGATTCATGATTCATGATTCGATTCATAATTCATGATTCATGATTTAATTCATGATTCATGATTCATGATTCATTATTCAATTCATGACTCATGATTCATGATTCGATTCAATTCATGATTCATGATTCAATTCATGATTCATGATTCAATTCATGATTCATTTTCTGATTCATGATTCATGATTCAATTAATGATTCATGATTCATGATTTAATTCATGATTCAATTCATGATTCATGATACTGATTCAATTTATGATTCATGATTCATGATTCAATTCATGATTCATGATTCAATTCATGATTCATGATTCAATTCATGATTCAATTCATGATTCAATTCATGATTCATGATTTATGATTCATGATTCATGATTCAATTCATGATTCATTTCATGATTCATGATTCAATTCATGATTCGATTCCTGATTCAATTCATGATTCATGATTCAATTCATTATTCAATTCATGATTCATGATTCGATTCATGATTCATGATTCAATTCATGATTCAATTCATGATTCATGATTCATGATTTTATTCATGATTCATGATTCATGATTTATGATTCATGATTCAATTCATGATTCATAATTCGATTCAATTCATGATTCAATTCATGATTCATGATTCAATTCATGATTCATGATTCATGATTCAATTCTCAATTCAATTCATGATTCATGATTCATGATTCAATTAATTATTCATGATTCATGATTCAATTCATGATTCAATTCATGATTCATGATAATGATTGAATTTATGATTCATGATTCATGATTCAATTCATGATTCATGATTCAATTCTCAATTCAATTCATGATTCATGATTCATGATTTAATTAATGATTCATGATTCATGATTCAATTCATGCTTCAATTCATGATTCATGATAATGATTCAATTTATGATTCATGATTCATGATTCAATTCATGATTCATGATTCAATTCATGATTCAATTCATGATTCATGATTCAATTCATGATTCAATTCATGATTCATGATTCAATTCATGATTCATGATTCAATTCATGATTCATGATTCAATTCATGATTCAATTCATGATTCATGATTCAATTCATGATTCATGATTTATGATTCATGATTCATGATTCAATTCATGATTCATTTCATGATTCATGATTCAATTCATAATTCGATTCCTGATTCAATTTATGATTCATGATTCAATTCATTATTCAATTCATGATTCATGATTCGATTCATGATTCATGATTCAATTCATGATTCAATTCATGATTCATGATTCGATTCATGATTCATCATTCAATTCATGATTCATGATTCATGATTCAATTCATGATTCATAATTTGATTCATGATTCATGATTCATCATTCATGATTCAATTCATGATTCATGATTCAATTCATGATTCATGATTCGATTCATGATTCTTGATTCATGATTCATGATTCATGATTCGATTCATGATTCAATTCATGATTCGATTTATGATTCTTGATTCATGATTCGATTTATGATTCTTGATTCATGATTCGATTCATAATTCATGATTCATGATTCAATTCATGATTCATGATTCAATTCATGATTCGATTCCTGATTCAATTCATGATTCATGATTGAATTCATTATTCAATTCATGATTCATGATTCGATTCATAATTCATGATTCATGATTCGATTCATAATTCATGATTCAATTCATGATTCAATTCATGATTCATGATTTGATTCATGATTCATCATTTAATTCCTGATTCATGATTCATGATTCATGATTCATGATTCAATTCATGATTCATCATTTAATTCATGATTCATGATTCAATTCATGATTCAATTCATGATTCATGATTCGATTCATGATTCACTTCATGATTTATGATTCATGATTCATGATTCATGATTTGATTCATGATTCATGATTCATGATTCGATTCATGATTCATGATTCAATTCATGAATCATGATTCGATTCATGATTCTTGATTCATGATTCATGATTCATGATTCGATTCATGATTCAATTCATGATTCATGATTCGATTTATGATTCTTGATTCATTATTCGATTCATAATTCATGATTCATGATTCAACTAATGATTCATGATTCATGATTCGATTCATGATTCATGATTCAACTAATGATTCATGATTCATGATTCGATTCATGATTCATGATTCATGAATCAATTCATGATTCATGATTCGATTCATGATTCATGATTCAATTCATGATTCATGATTCATGATTCAATTCATGATTCATGATTCATGATTCAAGATTCGATTCATGATTTATGATTCATGATTCATGATTCAATTCATGATTCATGATTCGATTCATGATTCTTGATTCATGATTCATGATTCGATTCATGATTCATAATTCATGATTTAATTCATGATTTATGATTTATGATTCAAGATTCAATTCATGATTCATAATTCATGATTCGATTCATTATTCATGATTCAATTCATGATTCGTGATTCATGATTCAAATCATGATTCATGATTCAATTCATGATTTATGATTAAATTCATGATTCATGATTTATGATTAAATTCATGATTTATGATTAAATTCATGATTTAATTCATGATTCATGATTGATGATTCAATTTATGAGTCATGATTCATGATTCATGATTCATGATTCATGATTCAATTCATGATTCATGATTCATGATTCGATTCATGATTCATGATTCAATTCATGATTCATGATTCAATTCATGATTCATGATTCATGATTCATGATTCAATTAATGATTCATGATTGATGATTCAATTCATGATTCAATTCATGATTCATGATTGATGATTCAATTTATGATTCATGATTCATTATTCAATTCATAATTCATTATTCGATTCATGATTCATGATACAATTCATGATTCACTTCATGATTCATGATTCATGATTCATGATTCATGATTCGATTCATGATTCATGATTCATGATTCGATTCATGATTCATGATTCAATTCATGATTCATGATTCGATTCATGATTCTTGATTCATTATTCATGATTCGATTCATGATTCATGATTCAATTCATGATTCATGATTCCATTTATGTTTCTTGATTGATGATTCGATTCATAATTCATGATTCATGATTTATTTCATGATTCATGATTCATGATTCGATTCATGATTCATTATTCATGAATCAATTCATGATTCATGATTCGATTCATGATTTATGATTCATGATTCAATTCATGATTCATGATTCATGATTCAATTCATGATTCATGATTCATGATTCGATTCATGATTTATGATTCATGATTCATGATTCAATTCATGATTCATGATTCGGTTCATGATTCTAGATTCATGATTCATGATTCGATTCATGATTCATGATTCATTATTTAATTCATGATTTATGATTCATGATTCAAGATTCAATTCATGATTCATAATTCATGATTCGATTTATTATTCATGATTCAATCCATGATTCATGATTCATGATTCAAATCATGATTCATGATTAGAATTATGATTCAATTCATGATTCAATTCATGATTCATGATTGAATTCATTATTCAATTCATGATTCATGATTCGATTCATAATTCATGATTCATGATTCGATTTATAATTCATGATTCAATTCATGATTCAATTCATGATTCATGATTTGATTCATGATTCATCATTTAATTCCTGATTCATGATTCATGATTCATGATTCATGATTCAATTCATGATTCATGATTCAATTCATGATTCATCATTTAATTCATGATTCATGATTCAATTCATGATTCAATTCATGATTCATGATTCGATTCATGATTCACTTCATGATTTATGATTCATGATTCATGATTCATGATTTGATTCATGATTCATGATTCATGATTCGATTCATGATTCATGATTCAATTCATGAATCATGATTCGATTCATGATTCTTGATTCATGATTCATGATTCATGATTCGATTCATGATTCAATTCATGATTCATGATTCGATTTATGATTCTTGATTCATTATTCGATTCATAATTCATGATTCATGATTCAACTAATGATTCATGATTCATGATTCGATTCATGATTCATGATTCATGAATCAATTCATGATTCATGATTCGATTCATGATTCATGATTCAATTCATGATTCATGATTCATGATTCAATTCATGATTCATGATTCATGATTCAAGATTCGATTCATGATTTATGATTCATGATTCATGATTCAATTCATGATTCATGATTCGATTCATGATTCTTGATTCATGATTCATGATTCGATTCATGATTCATAATTCATGATTTAATTCATGATTTATGATTTATGATTCAAGATTCAATTCATGATTCATAATTCATGATTTGATTCATTATTCATGATTCAATTCATGATTCGTGATTCATGATTCAAATCATGATTCATGATTCGATTCATGATTTATGATTAAATTCATGATTCATGATTTATGATTAAATTCATGATTTATGATTAAATTCATGATTTAATTCATGATTCATGATTGATGATTCAATTTATGAGTCATGATTCATGATTCATGATTCATGATTCATGATTCAATTCATGATTCATGATTC
This sequence comes from Mixophyes australis, assembly GCA_036250195.1. NCBI lineage: Eukaryota > Metazoa > Chordata > Amphibia > Anura > Limnodynastidae > Mixophyes > Mixophyes australis. Next base: position 112,440 of record JAVHZZ010000137.1, on the reverse strand, counting down.
ATGATTCGATTCATGATTCATGATTCAATTCATGATTCATGATTCAATTCATGATTCATGATTCATGATTCAATTAATGATTCATGATTCATGATTCAATTCATGATTCAATTCATGATTCATGATTGATGATTCAATTTATGATTCATGATTCATTATTCAATTCATAATTCATGATTCGATTCATGATTCATGATACAATTCATGATTCACTTCATGATTCATGATTCATGATTCATGATTCGATTCATGATTCATGATTCATGATTCGATTCATGATTCATGATTCAATTCATGATTCATGATTCGATTCATGATTCTTGATTCATGATTCATGATTCATGATTCGATTCATGATTCATGATTCAATTCATGATTCATGATTCCATTTATGTTTCTTGATTGATGATTCGATTCATAATTCATGATTCATGATTTATTTCATGATTCATGATTCATGATTCGATTCATGATTCATGATTCATGAATCAATTCATGATTCATGATTCGATTCATGATTTATGATTCATGATTCAATTCATGATTCATGATTCATGATTCAATTCATGATTCATGATTCATGATTCGATTCATGATTTATGATTCATGATTCATGATTCAATTCATGATTCATGATTCGGTTCATGATTCTAGATTCATGATTCATGATTCGATTCATGATTCATGATTCATTATTTAATTCATGATTTATGATTCATGATTCAAGATTCAATTCATGATTCATAATTCATGATTCGATTTATTATTCATGATTCAATCCATGATTCATGATTCATGATTCAAATCATGATTCATGATTAGAATTATGATTCAATTCATGATTCATGATTCATGATTCAATTCATGATTCAATTCATGATTTATGATTGATGATTCAATTTATGATTCATGATTCATGATTCATGATTCATGATTCAATTCAAGATTCATAATTCATAATTCATGATTTAATTCATGATTCATGATTCATTATTCAATTCAAGATTCATAATTCATAATTCATGATTTAATTCATGATTCATAATTCATGATTCATGATTCAATTCATGATTCATGATTCATGAATCAATCCATGATTCAATTCATGATTCAACTCATGATTCATGATTCAATTCAAGATTCATGATTCAATTCATGATTCATGATTTAATTCATGATTCATGATTCATGATTCAATTCATGATTCATGATTCAATTTATGATTCATGATTTAATTCATGATCGAATTCATGATTCATGATTAATGATTCAATTTATGATTCATAATTCATGATCCAATTCATGATTCAAATCATGATTCATGATTCATGATTCAATTCATGATTCATGATTCATGATTCAATTCATGATTCAATTCATGATTCATGATTCAATTCATGATTCAATTCATGATTCATGATTCGATTCATGATTCATGATTTAAATCATGATTCAATTCATGATTCATGATTCATGATTCAATTTATGATTCATGATTCATGATTCAATTCATGATTCAATTCATGATTCATAATTCATGATTCATGTTTCAAGTCATGATTAATGATTCATGATTCAATTCATGATTCATAATTCATGATTTATGATTCAATTCATGATTCATGATTCATAATTCAATTCATGATTCATGATTCAATTCATGATTCAATTCATGATTCATAATTCAAGATTCGATTCATGATTCATGATTCAATTCATGATTCATGATTCATGATTCATGATTCGATTCATGATTAATTATTCATGATTCAATTTATGATTCATGATTCATGATTCGATTCATGATTCATGATTCAATTCATGATTCAATTCATGATTTAATTCATGATTCAATTCATGATTCATGATTCAATTTATGATTCATGATTCATGATTCACGATTCAATTCATGATTCATAATTCAAGATTCGATTTATGATTCATGATTCAATTCATGATTCATGATTCATGATTCGATTCATGATTCATGATTCAATTCATGATTCAATTCATGATTCATAATTCAAGATTCGATTTATGAATCATGATTCGATTAATGATTCATGATTCATGATTCATAATTCGATTCATAATTCATGATTCATGATTTAATTCATGATTCATGATTCATGATTTATGATTCAATTCATGATTCATGATCTGATTCAATTCATGATTCATGATTCAATTCATGATTCATGATTCAATTCATGATTCATGATTCATGATTCAATTAATGATTCATGATTCCTGATTCAATTCATGATTCATGATTCAATTCATGATTCAATTCATTATTCATGATTCAATTCATGATTCAATTCATGATTCATGATTCAATTCATGATTCATGATTCATGATTCAATTCATGATTCGATTCCTAATTCAATTCATGATTCATGATTCAATTCATTATTCAATTCATGAATCATGATTCGATTCATGATTCATGATTCAATTCATGATTCAATTCATGATTCATGATTCGATTCATGATTCATCATTCAATTCATGATTCATGATTCATGATTCATGATTCATGATTCAATTCATGATTCATAATTTGATTCATGATTCATCATTCGATTCATGATTCACTTCATGATTTATTATTCATGATTCATGATTCATGATTCGATTCATGATTCATGATTCATGATTCGATTCATGATTCATGATTCAATTCATGATTCATGATTCGATTCATGATTCTTGATTCATGATTCATGATTCATGATTCGATTCATGATTCAATTCATGATTCATGATTCAATTCATGATTCAATTCATGATTCATAATTCAAGATTCGATTTATGAATCAAGATTCAATTCATGATTCATGATTCATGATTCGATTCATTATTCATGATTCAATTCATGATTCATAATTCAAGATTCGATTTATGAATCATGATTCAATTCATGATTCATGATTCATGATTCGATTCATTATTCATGATTCATGATTCAATTCATGATTCATGATTCGATTCATGATTCATGATTCAGGATTCGATTCATGATTCATGATTCATGATTTAATTCATGATTCATGATTCATGATTCGATTCATGATTAATTATTCATGATTCAATTCATGATTCATGATTAATGATTCGATTCATGATTCATGATTTAATTCATGATTCAATTCATGATTCAAATCATGATTCAATTCATGATTCAATTTATGATTCATGATTCATGATTCACGATTCAATTCATGATTCAATTCATGATTCATAATTCAAGATTCGATTTATGATTCATGATTCAATTCATGATTCATGATTCATGATTCGATTCATGATTCATGATTCGATTCATGATTCATGATTCATGATTCAATTCATGATTCATGATTCGATTCATGATTCATGATTCATGATTCGATTCATGATTCATGATTCATGATTCGATTCATGATTCATGATTCATGATTTAATTCATGATTCATGATTCATGATTCATGGTTCAATTCATGATTCATGATTCATGATTCGATTCAATTCATGATTCATGATTCAATTCATGATTCAATTCATGATTCATGATTCAATTAATGATTCATGATTCATGATTCAATTCATGATTCAATTCATGATTCATGATTTGATTCATGATTCATGATTCAATTTATGATTCATGATTCATGATTCAATTCATGATTCAATTCATGATTCAAAATTCATGATTCATGATTCGATTCATGATTCATGATTCATGATTTAATTCATGATTCATGATTCATGATTCATGGTTCAATTCATGATTCATGATTCATGATTCGATTCAATTCATGATTCATGATTCAATTCATGATTCAATTCATGATTCATGATTCATGATTCGATTAATGATTCATGATTCATGATTCATAATTCGATTCATGATTCATGATTTAATTCATGATTCATGATTCATGATTCAATTCATGATTCATGATCTGATTCAATTCATGATTCATGATTCAATTCATGATTCATGATTCAATTCATGATTCAATTCATGATTCATGATTCATGATTCAATTAATGATTCATGATTCATGATTCAATTCATGATTCATGATTCAATTCATGATTCAATTCATTATTCATGATTCAATTCATGATTCATGATTGAATTCATTATTCAATTCATGATTCATGATTTGATTCATGATTCATGATTCAATTCATGATTCAATTCATGATTCATGATTCGATTCATGATTCATCATTCAATTCATGATTCATGATTCATGATTCATGATTCAATTCATGATTCATAATTTGATTCATGATTCATCATTCAATTCATGATTCATGATTCATGATTCGATTCATAATTCATGATTCATGATTCATGATTCAATTCATGATTCATTATTCAATTCATGATTCGATTCATGATTCTTGATTCATGATTCATGATTCATGATTCGATTCATGATTCAATTCATGATTCATGATTCAATTCATGATTCAATTCATGATTCATAATTCAAGATTCGATTTATGAATCATGATTCAATTCATGATTCATGATTCATTATTCAATTCATTATTCATGATTCATGATTCAATTCATGATTCATGATTCGATTCATGATTCATGATTCATGATTCGATTCATGATTCATGATTTAATTTATGATTCATGATTCATGATTCATGATTCGATTTATGATTAATTATTCATGATTCAATTCATGATTCATGATTCATGATTCGATTCATGATTTATGATTCAATTCATGATTCAATTCATGATTCATGATTCAATTTATGATTCATTATTCATGATTCACGATTCAATTCATGATTCAATTCATGATTCATATTTCAAGATTCGATTTATGATTCATGATTCAATTCATGATTCATGATTCATGATTCGATTCATGATTCATGATTCGATTCATGATTCATGATTCGATTCATGATTCATGATTCATGATTCAATTCATGATTCATGATTCGATTCATGATTCATGATTCATGATTCATGATTCATGATTCAATTCATGATTCATGATTCGATTCATGATTCATGATTCATGATTCGATTCATGATTCAAGATTCATGATTTAATTCATGATTCATGATTCATGATTCATGATTCAATTCATGATTCATGATTCATGATTCGATTCAATTCATGATTCATGATTCAATTCATGATTCAATTCATGATTCATGATTCATGATTCAATTAATGATTCATGATTCATGATTCATAATTCAATTCATGATTCATGATTCAATTCATGATTCAATTCATGATTCATAATTCAAGATTCGATTCATGATTCATGATTCAATTCATGATTCATGATTCATGATTCATGATTCGATTCATGATTCATGATTCGATTAATGATTCATGATTCATGATTCATAATTCGATTCATGATTCATGATTTAATTCGTGATTCATGATTCATGATTCATGATTCAATTCATGATTCATGATCTGATTCAATTCATGATTCATGATTCAATTCATGATTCATGATTCAATTCATGATTCAATTCATGATTCATGATTCATGATTCATGATTCAATTATTGATTCATGATTCATGATTCATGATTCAATTCATGATTCAATTAATTATTCATGATTCAATTCATGATTCAATTCATGATTCATGATTTAATTCATGATTCATGATTCAATTCATGATTCATTTCATGATTCATGATTCAATTCATGATTCGATTCCTGATTCAATTCATGATTCATGATTCAATTCATGATTCAATTCATGATTCATGATTCGATTCATGATTCATCATTCAATTCATGATTCATGATTCATGATTCATGATTCAATTCATGATTCATAATTTGATTCATGATTCATCATTCGATTCATGATTCACTTCATGATTTATTATTCATGATTCATGATTCATGATTCGATTCATGATTCATGATTCATGATTCGATTTATGATTCATGATTCAATTCATGATTCATGATTCGATTCATGATTCTTGATTCATGATTCATGATTCATGATTCGATTCATGATTCAATTCATGATTCATGATTCAATTCATGATTCAATTCATGATTCATAATTCAAGATTCGATTTATGAATCATGATTCAATTCATGATTCATGATTCATGATTCGATTCATTATTCATGATTCATGATTCAATTCATGATTCATGATTCGATTCATGATTCATGATTCATGATTCATGATTCGATTCATGATTCATGATTTAATTCATGATTCATGATTCAAGATTCGATTCATGATAAATTATTCATGATTCAATTCATGATTCATGATTCAATTCATGATTCAATTCATGATTCAAATCATGATTCAATTCATGATTCATGATTCAATTTATGATTCATGATTCATGATTCACGATTCAATTCATGATTCAATTCATGATTCATAATTCAAGATTCGATTTATGATTCATGATTCAATTCATGATTCATGATTCATGATTCGATTCATGATTCATGATTCGATTCATGATTCATGATTCAATTCATGATTCATGATTCGATTCATGATTCATGATTCATGATTCGATTCATGATTCATGATTCATGATTTAATTCATGATTCATGATTCATGATTCAATTCATGATTCATGATTCATGATTCGATTCAATTCATGATTCATGATTCAATTCATGATTCATGATTCAATTCATGATTCAATTCATGATTCATGATTCATGATTCAATTAATGATTCATGATTCATGATTCAATTCATGATTCAATTCATGATTCATGATTCATGATTCAATTTATGATTCATGATTCATGATTCAATTCATGATTCAATTCATGATTCATAATTCATGATTCATGATTCAATTCATGATTAATGATTCATGATTCAATTCATGATTCATAATTCATGATTCATGATTCAATTCATGATTCATGATTCAATTCATGATTCATGATTCATGATTCATGATTCAATTCATGATTCATGATTCATGATTCATGATTCATGATTCGATTCATGATTCATGATTCAATTCATGATTCAATTCATGATTCAATTCATGATTCATAATTCAAGATTCGATTCATGATTCATGATTCAATTCATGATTCATGATTCATGATTCATGATTCATGATTCGATTCATGATTCATGATTCAATTCATGATTCAATTCATGATTTAATTCATGATTCAATTCATGATTCATGATTCAATTAATGATTTATGATTCATGATTCAATTCATGATTCATGATTGAATTCATTATTCAATTCATGATTCATAATTTGATTCATGATTCATGATTCAATTCATGATTCAATTCATGATTCATGATTCGATTCATGATTCATCATTCAATTCATGATTCATGATTCATGATTCATGATTCATGATTCAATTTATGATTCAATTCATGATTCATGATTCAATTAATGATTCATGATTCATGATTGAATTCATGATTCATGATTGAATTCATTATTCAATTCATGATTCATAATTCGATTCATGATTCATGATTCAATTCATGATTCAATTCATGATTCATGATTCGATTCATGATTCATCATTCAATTCATGATTCATGATTCATGATTCATGATTCATGTTTCAATTCATGATTCATAATTTGATTCATGATTCATGATTCGATTCATGATTCACTTCATGATTTATGATTCATGATGCATGATTCGATTCATGATTCATGATTCATGATTCGATTCATGATGCATGATTCGATTCATGATTCATGATTCATGATTCGATTCATGATTCATGATTCAATTCATGATTCATGATTAGATTCATGATTCTTGATTCATGATTCTTGATTCATGATTCGATTCATGATTCAATTCATGATTCATGATTCGATTCATGATTCAATTCATGATTCATGATTCAAGATTTGATTTATGAATCATGATTCAATTCATGATTCATGATTCGATTCATGATTCATGATTCATGATTCAATTCATGATTCATGATTTGATTCATGATTCATGATTCATGATTCGATTCATGATTCATGATTCATGATTTAATTCATGATTCATGATTCACGACTCGATTCATGATTAATTATTCATGATTCAATTCATGATTCATGATTCATGATTCGATTCATGATTCATGATTCAATTCATTATTCAATTCATGATTCAATTCATGATTCATGATTCAATTTATGATTCATGATTCATGATTCACGATTCAATTCATGATTCAATTCAAGATTCATAATTCAAGATTCGATTTATGATTCATGATTTAATTCATGATTCATGATTCATGATTCGATTGATGATTCATTATTCGATTGATGATTCATGATTCAATTCATGATTCAATTCATGATTCATGATTCGATTCATGATTCATGATTCATGATTCAATTCATGATTCATGATTCGATTCATGATTCAGGATTCATGATTCATGATTCGATTCATGATTCATGATTCATGATTTAATTCATGATTCATGATTCATGATTCATGATTCATTATTCAATTCATGATTCATGATTCATGATTCGATTCAATTCATGATTCATGATTCAATTCATGATTCATGATTCAATTCATGATTCAATTTCTGATTCATGATTCATGATTCAATTAATGATTCATGATTCATGATTTAATTCATGATTCATTTCATGATTCATGATACTGATTCAATTTATGATTCATGATTCATGATTCAATTCATGATTCATGATTCAATTCATGATTCAATTCATGATTCATGATTCAATTCATGATTCATGATTTATGATTCATGATTCATGATTCAATTCATGATTCATTTCATGATTCATGATTCAATTCATGATTCGATTACTGATTCAATTCATGATTCATGATTCAATTCATTATTCAATTCATGATTCATGATTCGATTCATGATTCAATTCATGATTCATGATTCATGATTTAATTCATGATTCATGCTTCATGATTTATTATTCATGATTCAATTCATGATTCATAATTCGATTCAATTCATGATTCATGATTCAATTCATGATTCATGATTCAATTCATGATTCATGATTCAATTCTCAATTCAATTCATGATTCATGATTCATGATTCAATTAATGATTCATGATTCATGATTCAATTCATGATTCAATTCATGATTCATGATAATGATTCAATTTATGATTCATGATTCATGATTCAATTCATGATTCATGATTCAATTCATGATTCAATTCATGATTCATGATTCAATTCATGATTCAATTCATGATTCATGATTCAATTCATGATTCATGATTTATGATTCATGATTCATGATTCAATTCATGATTCATTTCATGATTCATGATTCAATTCATAATTCGATTCCTGATTCAATTTATGATTCATGATTCAATTCATTATTCAATTCATGATTCATGATTCGATTCATGATTCAATTCATGATTCAATTCATGATTCATGATTCGATTCATGATTCATCATTCAATTCATGATTCATGATTCATGATTCATGATTCAATTCATGATTCATAATTTGATTCATGATTCATCATTCATGATTCGATTCATGATGCTTGATTCATGATTCGATTCATGATTCATGATTCAATTCATGATTCATGATTCGATTCATGATTCTTGATTCATGATTCATGATTCATGATTCGATTCATAATTCAATTCAATATTCATGATTCGATTTATGATTCTTGATTCATGATTCGATTCATAATTCATGATTCATGATTCAATTCATGATTCATGATTCAATTCATGATTCGATTCCTGATTCAATTCATGATTCATGATTGAATTCATTATTCAATTCATGATTCATGATTCGATTCATAATTCATGATTTAATTCATGATTCAATTCATGATTCATGATTCGATTCATGATTCATCATTTAATTCCTGATTCATGATTTATGATTCATGATTCATGATTCAATTCATGATTCATCATTTAATTCCTGATTCATGATTTATGATTCATGATTCATGATTCATGATTTGATTCATGATTCATGATTCATGATTCGATTCATGATTCATGATTCAATTCATGATTCATGATTCGATTCATGATTCTTGATTCATGATTCATGATTCATGATTCGATTCATGATTCAATTCATGATTCATGATTCGATTTATGATTCTTGATTCATTATTCGATTCATAATTCATGATTCATGATTCAATTAATGATTCATGATTCATGATTCGATTCATGATTCATGATTCATGAATCAATTCATGATTCATGATTCGATTCATGATTCATGATTCATGATTCAATTCATGATTCATGATTCATGATTCAATTCATGATTCATGATTCATGATTCAATTCATGATTCATGATTCATGATTCAAGATTCGATTCATGATTTATGATTCATGATTCATGATTCAATTCATGATTCATGATTCGATTCATGATTCTTGATTCATGATTTATGATTCGATTCATGATTCATAATTCATGATTTAATTCATGATTTATGATTTATGATTCAAGATTCAATTCATGATTCATAATTCATGATTCGATTCATTATTCATGATTCAATTCATGATTCGTGATTCATGATTCAAATCATGATTAACGATTCGATTCATGATTTATGATTCAATTCATGATTCATGATTTATGATTAAATTCATGATTTATGATTAAATTCATGATTTAATTCATGATTCATGATTGATGATTCAATTTATGAGTCATGATTCATGATTCATGATTCATGATTCATGATTCATGATTCAATTCATGATTCATGATTCATGATTCGATTCATGATTCATGATTCAATTCATGATTCATGATTCAATTCATGATTCATGATTCAATTCATGATTCATGATTCATGATTCATGATTATATTAATGATTCATGATTCATGATTCAATTCATGATTCAATTCATGATTCATGATTGATGATTCAATTTATGATTCATGATTCATGATTCAATTCATGATTCAATTTATGATTCATGATTCAATTCATGATTCAATTCAAGATTCAAATCATGATTCATGATTGAATTCATTATTCAATTCATAATTCATGATTCGATTCATGATTCATGATACAATTCATGATTCATGATTCGATTCATGATTCATGATTCGATTTATGATTTATGATTCAATTCATGATTCAATTCATGATTCATGATTCGATTCATGATTCATGATTCATGATTCACTTCATGATTCATGATTCATGATTCATGATTCATGATTCGATTCATGATTCATGATTCATGATTCATAATTCGATTCATGATTCATGATTCAATTCATGATTCATGATTCGATTCACGATTCTTGATTCATGATTCATGATTCATGATTCGATTCATGATTCATGATTCAATTCATGATTCATGATTCGATTTATGTTTCTTGATTCATGATTCGATTCATAATTCATGATTCATGATTTAATTCATGATTCATGATTCATGATTCATGATTCGATTCATGATTCATGATTCATGAATCAATTCATGATTCATGATTCGATTCATGATTCATGATTCATGATTCAATTCATGATTCATGATTCAATTCATGATTCATGATTCATGATTCATGATTCATGATTCGATTCATGATTTATGATTCATGATTCATCATTCAATTCATGATTCGGTTCATGATTCTAGATTCATGATTCATGATTCGATTCATGATTCATGATTCATTATTTAATTCATGATTTATGATTCCTGATTCAAGATTCAATTCATGATTCATAATTCATGATTCGATTTATTATTCATGATTCAATTCATGATTCATGATTCATGATTCAAATCATGATTCATGATTAGATTCATGATTCAATTCATGATTCATGATTCAAGATTCGATTTATGATTCATGATTCAATTCATGATTCATTATTCATGATTCGATTCATGATTCGATTCATGATTCATGATTCAATTCATGATTCATGATTCGATTCATGATTCATGATTCATGATTCGATTCATGATTCATGATTCATGATTTAATTCATGATTCATGATTCATGATTCAATTCATGATTCATGATTCATGATTCGATTCAATTCATGATTCATGATTCAATTCATGATTCATGATTCATGATTCAATTAATGATTCATGATTCATGATTCAATTCATGATTCAATTCATGATTCATGATTCATGATTCAATTTATGATTCATGATTCATGATTCAATTCATGATTCAATTCATGATTCATAATTCATGATTCATGATTCAATTCATGATTAATGATTCATGATTCAATTCATGATTCATAATTCATGATTCATGATTCAATTCATGATTCATGATTCATAATTCAATTCATGATTCATAATTCAAGATTCGATTCATGATTCATCATTCAATTCATGATTCGGTTCATGATTCTAGATTCATGATTCATGATTCGATTCATGATTCATGATTCATTATTTAATTCATGATTTATGATTCAAGATTCAATTCATGATTCATAATTCATGATTCGATTTATTATTCATGATTCAATTCATGATTCATGATTCATGATTCAAATCATGATTCATGATTAGATTCATGATTCAATTCATGATTCATGATTCAAGATTCGATTTATGATTCATGATTCAATTCATGATTCATGATTCATGATTCAATTCATGATTCATGATTCGATTCATGATTCATGATTCAATTCATGATTCATGATTCGATTCATGATTCATGATTCATGATTCGATTCATGATTCATGATTCATGATTTAATTCATGATTCATGATTCATGATTCAATTCATGATTCATGATTCATGATTCGATTCAATTCATGATTCATGATTCAATTCATGATTCATGATTCATGATTCAATTAATGATTCATGATTCATGATTCAATTCATGATTCAATTCATGATTCATGATTCATGATTCAATTTATGATTCATGATTCATGATTCAATTCATGATTCAATTCATGATTCATAATTCATGATTCATGATTCAATTCATGATTAATGATTCATGATTCAATTCGTGATTCATAATTCATGATTCATGATTCAATTCATGATTCATAATTCAATTCATGATTCATGATTCAAAATTATGATTCAATTCATGATTCATAATTCAAGATTCGATTCATGATTCATGATTCAATTCATGATTCATGATTCATGATTCATGATTCATGATTCGATTCATGATTCATGATTCAATTCATGATTCAATTCATGATTCATAATTCAAGATTCGATTCATGATTCATGATTCAATTCATGATTCATGATTCATGATTCATGATTCGATTCATGATTCATGATTCAATTCATGATTCAATTCATGATTTAATTCATGATTCAATTCATGATTCATGATTCAATTAATGATTCATGATTCATGATTCAATTCATGATTCATGATTCAATTCATTATTCAATTCATGATTCATAATTCGATTCATGATTCATGATTCAATTCATGATTCAATTCATGATTCATGATTCGATTCATGATTCATCATTCAATTCATGATTCATGATTCATGATTCATGATTCATGATTCAATTCATGATTCAATTCATGATTCATGATTCAATTAATGATTCATGATTCATGATTCATGATTCATGATTCAATTCATGATTCATAATTTGATTCATGATTCATGATTCGATTCATGATTCACTTCATGATTTATGATTCATGATTCATGATGCATGATTCGATTCATGATTCATGATTCATGATTCGATTCATGATTCATGATTCAATTCATGATTCATGATTGAATTCATTATTCAATTCATGATTCATAATTCGATTCATGATTCATGATTCAATTCATGATTCAATTCATGATTCATGATTCGATTCATGATTCATCATTCAATTCATGATTCATGATTCATGATTCATGATTCATGATTCAATTCATGATTCATAATTTGATTCATGATTCATGATTCGATTCATGATTCACTTCATGATTTATGATTCATGATTCATGATGCATGATTCGATTCATGATTCATGATTCATGATTCGATTCATGATTCATGATTCAATTCATGATTCATGATTAGATTCATGATTCTTGATTCATGATTCTTGATTCATGATTCGATTCATGATTCAATTCATGATTCATGATTCGATTCATGATTCATTTCATGATTCATGATTCAATTCATGATTGAATTCATGATTCATGATTCAATTCATGATTCATGATTTATGATTCATGATTCATGATTCAATTCATGATTCATTTCATGATTCATGATTCAATTCATAATTCAATTCCTGATTCAATTTATGATTCATGATTCAATTCATTATTCAATTCATGATTCATGATTCGATTCATGATTCATGATTCAATTCATGATTCAATTCATGATTCATGATTCGATTCATGATTCATTATTCAATTCATGATTCATGATTCGATTCATGATTCATGATTCAATTCATGATTCAATTCATGATTCATGATTCGATTCATGATTCATCATTCAATTCATGATTCATGATTCATGATTCATGATTCAATTCATGATTCATAATTTGATTCATGATTCATCATTCATGATTCGATTCATGATCCATGATTCATGATTCGATTCATGATTCATGATTCAATTCATGATTCATGATTCGATTCATGATTCTTGATTCATGATTCATGATTCATGATTCGATTCATAATTCAATTCAATATTCATGATTCGATTTATGATTCTTGATTCATGATTCGATTCATAATTCATGATTCATGATTCAATTCATGATTCATGATTCGATTCATGATTCATGATTCAATTCATGATTCATGATTCGATTCATGATTTATGATTCATGATTCGATTCATGATTCATGATTCATGATTTAATTAATGATTCATGATTCATGATTCAATTCACGATTCAATTCATGATTCATGATAATGATTCAATTTATGATTCATGATTCATGATTCAATTCATGATTCATGATTCAATTCATGATTCAATTCATGATTCATGATTCAATTCATGATTGAATTCATGATTCATGATTCAATTCATGATTCATGATTTATGATTCATGATTCATGATTCAATTCATGATTCATTTCATGATTCATGATTCAATTCATTATTCAATTCATGATTCATGATTCGATTCATGATTCATGATTCAATTCATGATTCAATTCATGATTCATGATTCGATTCATGATTCATCATTCAATTCATGATTCATGATTCATGATTCATGATTCAATTCATGATTCATAATTTGATTCATGATTCATCATTCATGATTCGATTCATGATCCATGATTCATGATTCGATTCATGATTCATGATTCAATTCATGATTCATGATTCGATTCATGATTCTTGATTCATGATTCATGATTCATGATTCGATTCATAATTCAATTCAATATTCATGATTCGATTTATGATTCTTGATTCATGATTCGATTCATAATTCATGATTCATGATTCAATTCATGATTCATGATTCAATTCATGTTTCGATTCCTGATTCAATTCATGATTCATGATTGAATTCATTATTCAATTCATGATTCATGATTCGATTCATAATTCATGATTTAATTCATGATTCAATTCATGATTCATGATTCGATTCATGATTCATCATTTAATTCCTGATTCATGATTCATGATTCATGATTCATGATTCAATTCATGATTCATCATTTAATTCCTGATTCATGATTTATGATTCATGATTCATGATTCATGATTTGATTCATGATTCATGATTCATGATTCGATTCATGATTCATGATTCAATTCATGATTCATGATTCGATTCATGATTCTTGATTCATGATTCATGATTCGATTCATGATTCAATTCATGATTCATGATTCGATTTATGATTCTTGATTCATTATTCGATTCATAATTCATGATTCATGATTCAATTAATGATTCATGATTCATGATTCGATTCATGATTCATGATTCATGAATCAATTCATGATTCATGATTCGATTCATGATTCATGATTCATGATTCAATTCATGATTCATGATTCATGATTCAATTCATGATTCATGATTCATGATTCAAGATTCGATTCATGATTTATGATTCATGATTCATGATTCAATTCATGATTCATGATTCGATTCATGATTCTTGATTCATGATTTATGATTCGATTCATGATTCATAATTCATGATTTATGATTTATGATTTATGATTCAAGATTCAATTCATGATTCATAATTCATGATTCGATTCATTATTCATGATTCAATTCATGATTCGTGATTCATGATTCAAATCATGATTAACGATTCGATTCATGATTTATGATTCAATTCATGATTCATGATTTATGATTAAATTCATGATTTATGATTAAATTCATGATTTAATTCATGATTCATGATTGATGATTCAATTTATGAGTCATGATTCATGATTCATGATTCATGATTCATGATTCAATTCATGATTCATGATTCATGATTCGATTCATGATTCATGATTCGATTCATGATTCATGATTCAATTCATGATTCATGATTCAATTCATGATTCATGATTCATGATTCATGATTATATTAATGATTCATGATTCATGATTCAATACATGATTCAATTCATGATTCATGATTGATGATTCAATTTATGATTCATGATTCATGATTCAATTCATGATTCATGATTCAATTCATGATTCATGATTCAATTCATGATTCAATTCAAGATTCAAATCATGATTCATGATTGAATTCATTATTCAATTCATAATTCATGATTCGATTCATGATTCATGATACAATTCATGATTCATGATTCGATTCATGATTCATGATTCGATTCATGATTTATGATTCAATTCATGATTCAATTCATGATTCATGATTCGATTCATGATTCATGATTCATGATTCATGATTCGATTCATGATTCATGATTCAATTCATGATTCATGATTCGATTCATGATTCTTGATTCATGATTCATGATTCATTATTCGATTCATGATTCATGATTCAATTCATGATTCATGATTCGATTTATGTTTCTTGATTCATGATTCGATTCATAATTCATGATTCATGATTTAATTCATGATTCATGATTCATGATTCATGATTCGATTCATGATTCATGATTCATGAATCAATTCATGATTCATGATTCGATTCATGATTCATGATTCATGATTCAATTCATGATTCATTAATTCATGATTCAATTCATGATTCATGATTCATGATTCATGATTCATGATTCGATTCATGATTTATGATTCATGATTCATCATTCAATTCATGATTCGGTTCATGATTCTAGATTCATGATTCATGATTCGATTCATGATTCATGATTCATTATTTAATTCATGATTTATGATTCATGATTCAAGATTAAATTCATGATTCATAATTCATGATTCGATTTATTATTCATGATTCAATTCATGATTCATGATTCATGATTCAAATCATGATTCATGATTAGATTCATGATTCAATTCATGATTCATGATTCAAGATTCGATTTATGATTCATGATTCAATTCATGATTCATGATTCATGATTCGATTCATGATTCATGATTCGATTCATGATTCATGATTCAATTCATGATTCATGATTCGATTCATGATTCATGATTCATGATTCGATTCATGATTCATGATTCATGATTTAATTCATGATTCATGATTCATGATTCAATTCATGATTCATGATTCATGATTCGATTCAATTCATGATTCATGATTCAATTCATGATTCAATTCATGATTCATGATTCATGATTCAATTAATGATTCATGATTCATGATTCAATTCATGATTCAATTCATGATTCATGATTCATGATTCAATTCATGATTCAATTCATGATTCATAATTCATGATTCATGATTCAATTCATGATTAATGATTCATGATTCAATTCATGATTCATTATTCATGATTCATGATTCAATTCATGATTCATGATTCATAATTCAATTCATGATTCATGATTCAAAATTATGATTCAATTCATGATTCATAATTCAAGATTCGATTCATGATTCATGATTCAATTCATGATTCATGATTCATGATTCATGATTCATGATTCGATTCATGATTCATGATTCAATTCATGATTCAATTCATGATTTAATTCATGATTCAATTCATGATTCATGATTCAATTAATGATTCATGATTCATGATTGAATTCATGATTCATGATTGAATTCATTATTCAATTCATGATTCATAATTCGATTCATGATTCATGATTCAATTCATGATTCAATTCATGATTCATGATTCGATTCATGATTCATGATTCAATTCATGATTCATGATTCATGATTCATGATTCATGATTCATGATTCAATTCATGATTCAATTCATGATTCATGATTCAAATAATGATTCATGATTCATGATTGAATTCATGATTCATGATTGAATTCATTATTCAATTCATGATTCATAATTCGATTCATGATTCATGATTCAATTCATGATTCAATTCATGATTCATGATTCGATTCATGATTCATCATTCAATTCATGATTCATGATTCATGATTCATGATTCATGATTCATGATTCATGATTCATGATTCAATTCATGATTCATAATTTGATTCATGATTCATGATTCGATTCATGATTCACTTCATGATTTATGATTCATGATTCATGATGCATGATTCGATTCATGATTCATGATTCATGATTCGATTCATGATTCATGATTCAATTCATGACTCATGATTAGATTCATGATTCTTGATTCATGATTCTTGATTCATGATTCGATTCATGATTCAATTCATGATTCATGATTCGATTCATGATTCAATTCATGATTCATGATTCAAGATTTGATTTATGAATCATGATTCAATTCATGATTCATGATTCGATTCATGATTCATGATTCAATTCATGATTCATGATTCGATTCATGATTAATTATTCATGATTCAATTCATGATTCATGATTCATGATTCGATTCATGATTCATGATTCAATTCATGCTTCAATTCATGATTCAATTCATGATTCATGATTCAATTTATGATTCATGATTCATGATTCACGATTCAATTCATGATTCAATTCATGGTTCATAATTCAAGATTCGATTTATGATTCATGATTTAATTCATGATTCATGATTCATGATTCGATTGATGATTCATTATTCGATTGATGATTCATGATTCAATTCATGATTCATGATTCAATTCATGATTCATGATTCAATTTATGATTCATGATTCATGATTTAATTCATGATTCAATTCATGATTCATGATTCATGATTCAATTCATGATTCATGATTCATGATTCATGATTCGATTCAAGATTCATTATTCATGATTCAATTCATGATTCATGATTCATGATTCATGATTCAATTCATGATTCATGATTCAATTCATGATTCATGATTCATGATTCATGATTCAATTCATGATTCATAATTTGATTCATGATTCATCATTCGATTCATGATTCACTTCATGATTTATTATTCATGATTCATGATTCATGATTCGATTCATGATTCATGATTCATGATTCGATTTATGATTCATCATTCAATTCATGATTCATGATTCGATTCATGATTCTTGATTCATGATTCATGATTCATGATTCGATTCATGATTCAATTCATGATTCATGATTCAATTCATGATTCAATTCATGATTCATAATTCAAGATTCGATTTATGAATCATGATTCAATTCATGATTCATGATTCATGATTCGATTCATTATTCATGATTCATGATTCAATTCATGATTCATGATTCGATTCATGATTCATGATTCATGATTCATGATTTAATTCATGATTCATGATTCAAGATTCGATTCATGATTAATTATTCATGATTCAATTCATGATTCATGATTCATGATTCAATTCATGATTCAATTCATGATTCAAATCATGATTCAATTCATGATTCATGATTCAATTTATGATTCATGATTCATGATTCACGATTCAATTCATGATTCAATTCATGATTCATAATTCAAGATTCGATTTATGATTCATGATTCAATTCATGATTCATGATTCATGATTCGATTCATGATTCATGATTCGATTCAAATTCATGATTCAATTCATGATTCATGATTCGATTCATGATTCATGATTCATGATTCGATTCATGATTCATGATTCATGATTTAATTCATGATTCATGATTCGATTCATGATTCATGATTCATGATTCGATTCATGATTCATGATTCATGATTTAATTCATGATTCATGATTCAAGATTCAATTCATGATTCATGATTCATGATTCGATTCAATTCATGATTCATGATTCAATTCATGATTCAATTCATGATTCAATTCATGATTCATGATTCATGATTCAATTAATGATTCATGATTCATGATTCAGTTCATGATTCAATTCATGATTCATGATTCATGATTCAATTTATGATTCATGATTCATGATTCAATTCATGATTCAATTCATGATTCATAATTCATGATTCATGATTCAATTCATGATTAATGATTCATGATTCAATTCATGATTCATAATTCATGATTCAATTCATGATTCATGATTCATAATTCAATTCATGATTCATGATTCAAAATTATGATTCAATTCATGATTCATAATTCAAGATTCGATTCATGATTCATGATTCAATTCATGATTCATGATTCATGATTCATGATTCAATTCATGATTGATGATTCATGATTCATGATTCGATTCATGATTCATGATTCAATTCATGATTCAATTCATGATTCAATTCATGATTCATAATTCAAGATTCGATTCATGATTCATGATTCAATTCATGATTCATGATTCATGATTCATGATTCATGATTCGATTCATGATTCATGATTCAATTCATGATTCAATTCATGATTTAATTCATGATTCAATTCATGATTCATGATTCAATTAATGATTCATGATTCATGATTCAATTCATGATTCATGATTGAATTCATTATTCAATTCATGATTCATAATTCGATTCATGATTCATGATTCAATTCATGATTCAATTCATGATTCATGATTCGATTCATGATTCATCATTCAATTCATGATTCATGATTCATGATTCATGATTCATGATTCATGATTCAATTCATGATTCAATTCATGATTCATGATTCAATTAATGATTCATGATTCATGATTCAATTCATGATTCATGATTGAATTCATTATTCAATTTATGATTCATAATTCGATTCATGATTCATGATTCAATTCATGATTCAATTCATGATTCATGATTCGATTCATGATTCATCATTCAATTCATGAATCATGATTCATGATTCATGATTCATGATTCAATTCATGATTCATAATTTGATTCATGATTCATGATTCGATTCATTATTCATGATTCATGATTCAATTCATGATTCATGATTCGATTCATGATTCATGATTCATGATTCGATTCATGATTCGTGATTCATGATTTAATTCATGATTCATGATTCAAGATTCGATTCATGATTAATTATTCATGATTCAATTCATGATTCATGATTCATGATTCAATTCATGATTCAATTCATGATTCAAATCATGATTCAATTCATGATTCATGATTCAATTTATGATTCATGATTCATGATTCACGATTCAATTCATGATTCAATTCATGATTCATAATTCAAGATTCGATTTATGATTCATGATTCAATTCATGATTCATGATTCATGATTCGATTCATGATTCATGATTCGATTCATGATTCATGATTCAATTCATGATTCATGATTCGATTCATGATTCATGATTCATGATTCGATTCATGATTCATGATTCATGATTTAATTCATGATTCATGATTCGATTCATGATTCATGATTCATGATTCGATTCATGATTTAATTCATGATTCATGATTCGATTCATGATTCATGATTCATGATTCGATTCATGATTCATGATTCATGATTTAATTCATGATTCATGATTCAAGATTCAATTCATGATTCATGATTCATGATTCGATTCAATTCATGATTCATGATTCAATTCATGATTCAATTCATGATTCATGATTCATGATTCAATTAATGATTCATGATTCATGATTCAATTCATGATTCAATTCATGATTCATGATTCATGATTCAATTTATGATTCATGATTCATGATTCAATTCATGATTCAATTCATGATTCATAATTCATGATTCATGATTCAATTCATGATTAATGATTCATGATTCAATTCATGATTCATAATTCATGATTCATGATTCAATTCATGATTCATGATTCATAATTCAATTCATGATTCATGATTCAAAATTATGATTCAATTCATGATTCATAATTCAAGATTCGATTCATGATTCATGATTCAATTCATGATTCATGATTCATGATTCATGATTCAATTCATGATTCATGATTCATGATTCATGATTCATGATTCGATTCATGATTCATGATTCAATTCATGATTCAATTCATGATTCAATTCATGATTCATAATTCAAGATTCGATTCATGATTCATGATTCAATTCATGATTCATGATTCATGATTCATGATTCATGATTCAATTCATGATTCAATTCATGATTTAATTCATGATTCAATTCATGATTCATGATTCAATTAATGATTCATGATTCATGATTCAATTCATGATTCATGATTGAATTCATTATTCAATTCATGATTCATAATTCGATTCATGATTCATGATTCAATTCATGATTCAATTCATGATTCATGATTCGATTCATGATTCATCATTCAATTCATGATTCATGATTCATGATTCATGATTCATGATTCAATTCATGATTCAATTCATGATTCATGATTCAATTAATGATTCATGATTCATGATTCAATTCATGATTCATGATTGAATTCATTATTCAATTTATGATTCATAATTCGATTCATGATTCATGATTCAATTCATGATTCAATTCATGATTCATGATTCGATTCATGATTCATCATTCAATTCATGATTCATGATTCATGATTCATGATTCATGATTCAATTCATGATTCATAATTTGATTCATGATTCATGATTCGATTCATGATTCACTTCATGATTTATGATTCATGATTCATGATGCATGATTCGATTCATGATTCATGATTCATGATTCGATTCATGATTCATGATTCAATTCATGATTCATGATTAGATTCATGATTCTTGATTCATGATTCTTGATTCATGATTCGATTCATGATTCAATTCATGATTCATGATTCGATTCATGATTCAATTCATGATTCATGATTCAAGATTTGATTTATGAATCATGATTCAATTCATGATTCATGATTCGATTCATGATTCATGATTCATGATTCAATTAATGATTCATGATTCGATTCATGATTCATGATTCATGATTCGATTCATGATTCATGATTCATGATTTAATTCATGATTCATGATTCATGATTCGATTCATGATTAATTATTCATGATTCAATTCATGATTCATGATTCATGATTCGATTCATGATTCATGATTCAATTCATGATTCAATTCATGAATCAATTCATGATTCATGATTCAATTTATGATTCATGATTCATGATTCACGATTCAATTCATGATTCAATTCATGATTCATAATTCAAGATTCGATTTATGATTCATGATTTAATTCATGATTCATGATTCATGATTCGATTGATGATTCATTATTCGATTGATGATTCATGATTCAATTCATGATTCAATTCATGAACCATAATTCAAGATTCGATTTATGAATCATGATTCAATTCATGATTCATGATTCATGATTCGATTCATGATTCATGATTTATGATTCAATTCATGATTCATGATTCGATTCATGATTCATGATTCATGATTCATGATTCGATTCATGATTCATGATTCATGATTTAATTCATGATTCATGATTCATGATTCATGATTCATTATTCAATTCATGATTCATGATTCATGATTCGATTCAATTCATGATTCATGATTCAATTCATGATTCATGATTCAATTCATGATTCAATTTCTGATTCATGATTCATGATTCAATTAATGATTCATGATTCATGATTTAATTCATGATTCATTTCATGATTCATGATACTGATTCAATTTATGATTCATGATTCATGATTCAATTCATGATTCATGATTCAATTCATGATTCAATTCATGATTCATGATTCAATTCATGATTCATGATTTATGATTCATGATTCATGATTCAATTCATGATTCATTTCATGATTCATGATTCAATTCATGATTCGATTACTGATTCAATTCATGATTCATGATTCAATTCATTATTCAATTCATGATTCATGATTCAATTCATGATTCATGATTCATGATTTAATTCATGATTCATGCTTCATGATTTATGATTCATGATTCAATTCATGATTCATAATTCGATTCAATTCATGATTCATGATTCAATTCATGATTCATGATTCAATTCATGATTCATGATTCAATTCTCAATTCAATTCATGATTCATGATTCATGATTCAATTAATGATTCATGATTCAATTCATGATTCATGATAATGATTCAATTTATGATTCATGATTCATGATTCAATTCATGATTCATGATTCAATTCATGATTCAATTCATGATTCATGATTCAATTCATGATTGAATTCATGATTCATGATTCAATTCATGATTCATGATTTATGATTCATGATTCATGATTCAATTCATGATTCATTTCATGATTCATGATTCAATTCATAATTCGATTCCTGATTCAATTTATGATTCATGATTCAATTCATTATTCAATTCATGATTCATGATTCGATTCATGATTCATGATTCAATTCATGATTCAATTCATGATTCATGATTCGATTCATGATTCATCATTCAATTCATGATTCATGATTCATGATTCATGATTCAATTCATGATTTATAATTTGATTCATGATTCATGATTCATCATTCATGATTCGATTCATGATCCATGATTCATGATTCGATTCATGATTCATGATTCAATTAATGATTCATGATTCGATTCATGATTCTTGATTCATGATTCATGATTCATGATTCGATTCATAATTCAATTCATTATTCATGATTCGATTTATGATTCTTGATTCATGATTCGATTCATAATTCATGATTCATGATTCAATTCATGATTCATGATTCAATTCATGATTCGATTCCTGATTCAATTCATGATTCATGATTGAATTCATTATTCAATTCATGATTCATGATTCGATTCATAATTCATGATTTAATTCATGATTCAATTCATGATTCATGATTCGATTCATGATTCATCATTTAATTCCTGATTCATGATTCATGATTCATGATTCATGATTCAATTCATGATTCATCATTTAATTCCTGATTCATGATTTATGATTCATGATTCATGATTCATGATTTGATTCATGATTCATGATTCATGATTCGATTCATGATTCATGATTCAATTCATGATTCATGATTCGATTCATGATTCTTGATTCATGATTCATGATTCGATTCATGATTCAATTCATGATTCATGATTCGATTTATGATTCTTGATTCATTATTCGATTCATAATTCATGATTCATGATTCAATTAATGATTCATGATTCATGATTCGATTCATGATTCATGATTCATGAATAAATTCATGATTCATGATTCGATTCATGATTCATGATTCATGATTCAATTCATGATTCATGATTCATGATTCAATTCATGATTCATGATTCATGATTCAAGATTCGATTCATGATTTATGATTCATGATTCATGATTCAATTCATGATTCATGATTCGATTCATGATTCTTGATTCATGATTTATGATTCGATTCATGATTCATAATTCATGATTTAATTCATGATTTATGATTTATGATTCAAGATTCAATTCATGATTCATAATTCATGATTCGATTCATTATTCATGATTCAATTCATGATTCGTGATTCATGATTCAAATCATGATTCATGATTCGATTCATGATTTATGATTTAATTCATGATTCATGATTTATGATTAAATTCATGATTTATGATTAAATTCATGATTTAATTCATGATTCATGATTGATGATTCAATTTATGAGTCATGATTCATGATTCATGATTCATGATTCATGATTCAATTCATGATTCATGATTCATGATTCGATTCATGATTCATGATTCAATTCATGATTCATGATTCAATTCATGATTCATGATTCAATTCATGATTCATGATTCATGATTATATTAATGATTCATGATTCATGATTCAATTCATGATTCAATTCATGATTCATGATTGATGATTCAATTTATGATTCATGATTCATGATTCAATTCATGATTCATGATTCAATTCATGATTCATGATTCAATTCATGATTCAATTCAAGATTCAAATCATGATTCATGATTGAATTCATTATTCAATTCATAATTCATGATTCGATTCATGATTCATGATACAATTCATGATTCATGATTCGATTCATGATTCATGATTCGATTCATGATTTATGATTCAATTCATGATTCAATTCATGATTCATGATTCGATTCATGATTCATGATTCATGATTCACTTCATGATTCATGATTCATGATTCATGATTCATGATTCGATTCATGATTCATGATTCATGATTCATGATTCGATTCATGATTCATGATTCAATTCATGATTCATGATTCGATTCATGATTCTTGATTCATGATTCATGATTCATGATTCGATTCATGATTCATGATTCAATTCATGATTCATGATTCGATTTATGTTTCTTGATTCATGATTCGATTCATAATTCATGATTCATGATTTAATTCATGATTCATGATTCGATTCATGATTCATGATTCATGAATCAATTCATGATTCATAATTCGATTCATGATTCATGATTCATGATTCAATTCATGATTCATGATTCATGATTCAATTCATGATTCATGATTCATGATTCATGACTCATGATTCGATTCATGATTTATGATTCATGATTCATCATTCAATTCATGATTCGGTTCATGATTCTAGATTCATGATTCATGATTCGATTCATGATTCATGATTCATTATTTAATTCATGATTTATGATTCATGATTCAAGATTCAATTCATGATTCATAATTCATGATTCGATTTATTATTCATGATTCAATTCATGATTCATGATTCATGATTCAAATCATGATTCATGATTAGATTCATGATTCAATTCATGATTCATGATTCAAGATTCGATTTATGATTCATGATTCAATTCATGATTCATGATTCATGATTCAAATCATGATTCATGATTTGATTCATGATTCATGATTCAATTCATGATTCATGATTCGATTCATGATTCATGATTCGATTCATGATTCATGATTCATGATTCGATTCATGATTCATGATTCATGATTTAATTCATGATTCATGATTCATGATTCAATTCATGATTCATGATTCATGATTCAATTCAATTCATGATTCATGATTCAATTCATGATTCAATTCATGATTCATGATTCATGATTCAATTAATGATTCATGATTCATGATTCAATTCATGATTCAATTCATGATTCATGATTCAATTTATGATTCATGATTCATGATTCAATTCATGATTCAATTCATGATTCATAATTCATGATTCATGATTCAATTCATGATTAATGATTCATGATTCAATTCATGATTCATAATTCATGATTCATGATTCAATTCATGATTCATGATTCATAATTCAATTCATGATTCAAAATTATGATTCAATTCATGATTCATAATTCAAGATTCGATTCATGATTCATGATTCAATTCATGATTCATGATTCATGATTCATGATTCATGATTCGATTCATGAATCATGATTCAATTCATGATTCAATTCATGATTCAATTCATGATTCATAATTCAAGATTCGATTCATGATTCATGATTCAATTCATGATTCATGATTCATGAATCATGATTCATGATTTGATTCATGATTCATGATTCAATTCATGATTCAATTCATGATTTAATTCATGATTCAATTCATGATTCATGATTCAATTAATGATTCATGATTCATGATTCAATTCATGATTCATGATTGAATTCATTATTCAATTCATGATTCATAATTCGATTCATGATTCATGATTCAATTCATGATTCAATTCATGATTCATGATTCGATTCATGATTCATCATTCAATTCATGATTCATGATTCATGATTCATGATTCAATTCATGATTCAATTCATGATTCATGATTCAATTAATGATTCATGATTCATGATTCAATTCATGATTCATGATTGAATTCATTATTCAATTCATGATTCATAATTCGATTCATGATTCATGATTCAATTCATGATTCAATTCATGATTCATGATTCGATTCATGATTCATCATTCAATTCATGATTCATGATTCATGATTCATGATTCAATTCATGATTCATAATTTGATTCATGATTCATGATTCGATTCATGATTCACTTCATGATTTATGATTCATGATTCATGATGCATGATTCGATTCATGATTCATGATTCATGATTCGATTCATGATTCATGATTCAATTCATGATTCATGATTAGATTCATGATTCTTGATTCATGATTCTTGATTCATGATTCGATTCATGATTCAATTCATGATTCATGATTCGATTCATGATTCGATTTATGATTCATGATTCAATTCATGATTCATGATTCGATTCATGATTCATGATTCATGATTCGATTCATGATTAATGATTCATGATTTAATTCATGATTTATGATTCATGATTCGATTCATGATTAATTATTCATGATTCAATTCATGATTCATGATTCATGATTCGATTCATGATTCATGATTCAATTCATGATTCAATTCATGATTCAATTCATGATTCATGATTCAATTTATGATTCATGATTCATGATTCACAATTCAATTCATGATTCAAATCATGATTCATAATTCAAGATTCGATTTATGATTCATGATTTAATTCATGATTCATGATTCATGATTCGATTGATGATTCATTATTCGATTGATGATTCATGATTCAATTCATGATTCAATTCATGAACCATAATTTAAGATTCGATTTATGAATCATGATTCAATTCATGATTCATGATTCATGATTCGATTCATGATTCATGATTTATGATTCAATTCATGATTCATGATTCGATTCATGATTCATGATTCATGATTCATGATTCGATTCATGATTCATGATTCATGATTTAATTCATGATTCATGATTCATGATTCATGATTCATTATTCAATTCATGATTCATGATTCATGATTCGATTCAATTCATGATTCATGATTCAATTCATGATTCATAATTCGATTCATGATTCATGATTCAATTCATGATTCAATTCATGATTCATGATTCGATTCATGATTCATCATTCAATTCATGATTCATGATTCATGATTCATGATTCAATTCATGATTCAATTCATGATTCATGATTCAATTAATGATTCATGATTCATGATTCAATTCATGATTCATGATTCAATTCATTATTCAATTCATGATTCATAATTCGATTCATGATTCATGATTCAATTCATGATTCAATTCATGATTCATGATTCGATTCATGATTCATCATTCAATTCATGATTCATGATTCATGATTCATGATTCAATTCATGATTCATAATTTGATTCATGATTCATGATTCGATTCATGATTCACTTCATGATTTATGATTCATGATTCATGATGCATGATTCGATTCATGATTCATGATTCATGATTCGATTCATGATTCATGATTCAATTCATGATTCATGATTAGATTCATGATTCTTGATTCATGATTCTTGATTCATGATTCGATTTATGATTCAATTCATGATTCATGATTCGATTCATGATTCAATTCATGATTCATGATTCAAGATTTGATTTATGAATCATGATTCAATTCATGATTCATGATTCGATTCATGATTCATGATTCAATTCATGATTCATGATTCGATTCATGATTCATGATTCATGATTCGATTCATGATTAATGATTCATGACTTAATTCATGATTTATGATTCATGATTCGATTCATGATTAATTATTCATGATTCAATTCATGATTCATGATTCATGATTCGATTCATGATTCATGATTCGATTCATGATTCATGATTCAATTCATGATTCAATTCATGATTCAATTCATGATTCATGATTCAATTTATGATTCATGATTCATGATTCACAATTCAATTCATGATTCAAATCATGATTCATAATTCAAGATTCGATTTATGATTCATGATTTAATTCATGATTCATGATTCATGATTCGATTGATGATTCATTATTCGATTGATGATTCATGATTCAATTCATGATTCAATTCATGAACCATAATTTAAGATTCGATTTATGAATCATGATTCAATTCATGATTCATGATTCATGATGCGATTCATGATTCATGATTTATGATTCAATTCATGATTCATGATTCGATTCATGATTCATGATTCATGATTCATGATTCGATTCATGATTCATGATTCATGATTTAATTCATGATTCATGATTCATGATTCATGATTCATTATTCAATTCATGATTCATGATTCGATTCAATTCATGATACATGATTCAATTCATGATTCACGATTCAATTCATGATTCATGATTCATGATTTAATTCATGATTCATTTCATGATTCATGATACTGATTCAATTTATGATTCATGATTCATGATTCAATTCATGATTCATGATTCAATTCATGATTCAATTCATGATTCATGATTCAATTCATGATTCATGATTTATGATTCATGATTCATGATTCAATTCATGATTCATTTCATGATTCATGATTCAATTCATGATTCGATCACTGATTCAATTCATGATTCATGATTCAATTCATTATTCAATTCATGATTCATGATTCGATTCATGATTCAATTCATGATTCATGATTCATGATTTAATTCATGATTCATGCTTCATGATTTATGATTCATGATTCAATTCATGATTCATAATTCGATTCAATTCATGATTCATGATTCAATTCATGATTCATGATTCAATTCATGATTCATGATTCAATTCATGATTCATGATTCAATTCTCAATTCAATTCATGATTCATGATTCATGATTCAATTAATGATTCATGATTCATGATTCAATTCATGATTCAATTCATGATTCATGATAATGATTCAATTTATGATTCATGATTCATGATTCAATTCATGATTCATGATTCAATTCATGATTCAATTCATGATTCATGATTCAATTCATGATTCAATTCATGATTCATGATTCAATTCATGATTCATGATTTATGATTCATGATTCATGATTCAATTCATGATTCATTTCATGATTCATGATTCAATTCATAATTTGATTCCTGATTCAATTTATGATTCATGATTCAATTCATAATTCAATTCATGATTCATGATTCGATTCATGATTCATGATTCAATTCATGATTCAATTCATGATTCATGATTCGATTCATGATTCATCATTCAATTCATGATTCATGATTCATGATTCATGATTCAATTCATGATTCATAATTTGATTCATGATTCATGATTCATGATTCATGATTCATGATTCATGATTCATGATTCAATTCATGATTCAATTCATGATTCATGATTCAATTAATGATTCATGATTCATGATTCAATTCATGATTCATGATTGAATTCATTATTCAATTCATGATTCATAATTCGATTCATGATTCATGATTCAATTCATGATTCAATTCATGATTCATGATTCGATTCATGATTCATCATTCAATTCATGATTCATGATTCATGATTCATGATTCAATTCATGATTCATAATTTGATTCATGATTCATGATTCGATTCATGATTCATGATTCGATTCATGATTCACTTCATGATTTATGATTCATGATTCATGATGCATGATTCGATTCATGATTCATGATTCATGATTCGATTCATGATTCATGATTCAATTCATGATTCATGATTAGATTCATGATTCTTGATTCATGATTCTTGATTCATGATTCGATTCATGATTCAATTCATGATTCATGATTCGATTCATGATTCAATTCATGATTCATGATTCAAGATTTGATTTATGAATCATGATTCAATTCATGATTCATGATTCGATTCATGATTCATGATTCATGATTCAATTCATGATTCATGATTCGATTCATGATTCATGATTCATGATTCGATTCATGATTTATGATTCATGATTTAATTCATGATTCATGATTCATGATTCGATTCATGATTAATTATTCATGATTCAATTCATGATTCATGATTCATGATTCGATTCATGATTCATGATTCAATTCATGATTCAATTCACGATTCAATTCATGATTCATGATTCAATTTATGATTCATGATTAATGATTCACGATTCAATTCATGATTCAATTCATGATTCATAATTCAAGATTCGATTTATGATTCATGATTTAATTCATGATTCATGATTCATGATTCGATTGATGATTCATTATTCGATTGATGATTCATGATTCAATTCATGATTCAATTCATGAACCATAATTCAAGATTCGATTTATGAATCATGATTCAATTCATGATTCATGATTCATGATTCGATTCATGATTCATGATTTATGATTCAATTCATGATTCATGATTCGATTCATGATTCATGATTCATGATTCGATTCATGATTCATGATTCAATTCATGATTCATGATTAGATTCATGATTCTTGATTCATGATTCTTGATTCATGATTCGATTCATGATTCAATTCATGATTCATGATTCGATTCATGATTCAATTCATGATTCATGATTCAAGATTTGATTTATGAATCATGATTCAATTCATGATTCATGATTCGATTCATGATTCATGATTCAATTCATGATTCATGATTCGATTCATGATTCATGATTCATGATTCGATTCATGATTCATGATTCATGATTTAATTCATGATTTATGATTCATGATTCGATTCATGATTAATTATTCATGATTCAATTCATGATTCATGATTCATGATTCGATTCATGATTTATGATTCAATTCATGATTCAATTCATGATTCAATTCATGATTCATGATTCAATTTATGATTCATGATTCATGATTCACGATTCAATTCATGATTCAATTCATGATTCATAATTCAAGATTCGATTTATGATTCATGATTTAATTCATGATTCATGATTCATGATTCGATTGATGATTCATTATTCGATTGATGATTCATGATTCAATTCATGATTCAATTCATGAACCATAATTTAAGATTCGATTTATGAATCATGATTCAATTCATGATTCATGATTCGATTCATGATTCATGATTTATGATTCAATTCATGATTCATGATTCGATTCATGATTCATGATTCATGATTCATGATTCGATTCATGATTCATGATTCATGATTTAATTCATGATTCATGATTCATGATTCATGATTCATTATTCAATTCATGATTCATGATTCATGATTTGATTCAATTCATGATTCATGATTCAATTCATGATTCATGATTCAATTCATGATTCATGATTCATGATTTAATTCATGATTCATTTCATGATTCATGATACTGATTCAATTTATGATTCATGATTCATGATTCAATTCATGATTCATGATTCAGTTCATGATTTAATTCATGATTCATGATTCAATTCATGATTCATGATTTATGATTCATGATTCATGATTCAATTCATGATTCATTTCATGATTCATGATTCAATTCATGATTCGATTACTGATTCAATTCATGATTCATGATTCAATTCATTATTCAATTCATGATTCATGATTCGATTCATGATTCAATTCATGATTCATGATTTAATTCATAATTCATGCTTCATGATTTATGATTCATGATTCAATTCATGATTCATAATTCGATTCAATTCATGATTCATGATTCAATTCATGATTCATGATTCAATTCATGATTCATGATTCAATTCATGATTCATGATTCAATTCATGATTCATGATTCAATTCTCAATTCAATTCATGATTCATGATTCATGATTCAATTAATGATTCATGATTCATAATTCAATTCATGATTCAATTCATGATTCATGATAATGATTCAATTTATGATTCATGATTCATGATTCAATTCATGATTCATGATTCAATTCATGATTCAATTCATGATTCATGATTCAATTCATGATTCAATTCATGATTCATGATTCAATTCATGATTCATGATTTATGATTCATGATTCATGATTCAATTCATGATTCATTTCATGATTCATGATTCAATTCATAATTCGATTCCTGATTCAATTTATGATTCATGATTCAATTCATAATTCAATTCATGATTCATGATTCGATTCATGATTCATGATTCAATTCATGATTCAATTCATGATTCAATTCATGATTCATGATTCGATTCATGATTCATCATTCAATTCATGATTCATGATTCAAGATTCAATTCATGATTCATAATTTGATTCATGATTCATGATTCATCATTCATGATTCATGATTCATGATTCATGATTCAATTCATGATTCAATTCATGATTCATGATTCAATTAATGATTCATGATTCATGATTCAATTCATGATTCATGATTGAATTCATTATTCAATTCATGATTCATAATTCGATTCATGATTCATGATTCAATTCATGATTCAATTCATGATTCATGATTCGATTCATGATTCATCATTCAATTCATGATTCATGATTCATGATTCATGATTCATGATTCATGATTCATGATTCAATTCATGATTCATAATTTGATTCATGATTCATGATTCGATTCATGATTCACTTCATGATTTATGATTCATGATTCATGATGCATGATTCGATTCATGATTCATGATTCATGATTCGATTCATGATTCATGATTCAATTCATGATTCATGATTAGATTCATGATTCTTGATTCATGATTCTTGATTCATGATTCGATTCATGATTCAATTCATGATTCATGATTCGATTCATGATTCAATTCATGATTCATGATTCAAGATTTGATTTATGAATCATGATTCAATTCATGATTCATGATTCGATTCATGATTCATGATTCATGATTCAATTCATGATTCATGATTCGATTCATGATTCATGATTCATGATTCGATTCATGATTCATGATTCATGATTTAATTCATGATTCATGATTCATGATTCGATTCATGATTAATTATTCATGATTCAATTCATGATTCATGATTCATGATTCGATTCATGATTCATGATTCAATTCATGATTCAATTCATGATTCAATTCATGATTCATGATTCAATTTATGATTCATGATTCACGATTCAATTCATGATTCAATTCATGATTCATAATTCAAGATTCGATTTATGATTCATGATTTAATTCATGATTCATGATTCGATTGATGATTCATTATTCGATTGATGATTCATGATTCAATTCATGATTCAATTCATGAACCATAATTCAAGATTCGATTTATGAATCATGATTCAATTCATGATTCATGATTCATGATTCGATTCATGATTCATGATTTATGATTCAATTCATGATTCATGATTCGATTTATGATTCATGATTCATGATTCATGATTCGATTCATGATTCATGATTCATGATTTAATTCATGATTCATGATTCATGATTCATGATTCATTATTCAATTCATGATTCATGATTCATGATTCGATTCAATTCATGATTCATGATTCAATTCATGATTCATGATTCAATTCATGATTCATGATTCAATTCATGATTCATGATTCAATTCATGATTCAATTTCTGATTCATGATTCATGATTCAATTAATGATTCATGATTCATGATTTAATTCATGATTCATTTCATGATTCATGATACTGATTAAATTTATGATTCATGATTCATGATTCAATTCATGATTCATGATTCAATTCATGATTCAATTCATGATTCATGATTCAATTCATGATTCATGATTTATGATTCATGATTCATGATTCAATTCATGATTCATTTCATGATTCATGATTCAATTCATGATTCGATTACTGATTCAATTCATGATTCATGATTCAATTCATTATTCAATTCATGATTCATGATTCGATTCATGATTCAATTCATGATTCATGATTTAATTCATGATTCATGCTTCATGATTTATGATTCATGATTCAATTCATGATTCATAATTCGATTCAATTCATGATTCATGATTCAATTCATGATTCATGATTCAATTTATGATTCATGATTCAATTCTCAATTCAATTCATGATTCATGATTCATGATTCAATTAATGATTCGTGATTCATGATTCAATTCATGATTCAATTCATGATTCATGATAATGATTCAATTTATGATTCATGATTCATGATTCAATTCATGATTCATGATTCAATTCATGATTCAATTCATGATTCATGATTCAATTCATGATTGAATTCATGATTCATGATTCAATTCATGATTCATGATTTATGATTCATGATTCATGATTCAATTCATGATTCATTTCATGATTCATGATTCAATTCATAATTCGATTCCTGATTCAATTTATGATTCATGATTCAATTCATTATTCAATTCATGATTCATGATTCGATTCATGATTCATGATTCAATTCATGATTCAATTCATGATTCATGATTCGATTCATGATTCTTGATTCATGATTCATGATTCATGATTCGATTCATGATTCATGATTCAATTCATGATTCATGATTCGATTTATGTTTCTTGATTCATGATTCGATTCATAATTCATGATTCATGATTTAATTCATGATTCATGATTCATGATTCATGAT
Organism: Mixophyes australis; assembly: GCA_036250195.1. NCBI lineage: Eukaryota > Metazoa > Chordata > Amphibia > Anura > Limnodynastidae > Mixophyes > Mixophyes australis. The sequence goes on along the minus strand of JAVHZZ010000137.1, from coordinate 75,511 downwards.
TCGATTCATGATTCATGATTCATGAATCAATTCATGATTCATGATTCGATTCATGATTCATGATTCATGATTCAATTCATGATTCATGATTCATGATTCAATTCATGATTCATGATTCATGATTCTTGACTCATGATTCGATTCATGATTTATGATTCATGATTCATCATTCAATTCATGATTCGGTTCATGATTCTAGATTCATGATTCATGATTCGATTCATGATTCATGATTCATTATTTAATTCATGATTTATGATTCATGATTCAAGATTCAATTCATGATTCATAATTCATGATTCGATTTATTATTCATGATTCAATTCATGATTCATGATTCATGATTCAAATCATGATTCATGATTAGATTCATGATTCAATTCATGATTCATGATTCAAGATTCGATTTATGATTCATGATTCAATTCATGATTCATGATTCATGATTCAAATCATGATTCATGATTTGATTCATGATTCATGATTCAATTCATGATTCATGATTCGATTCATGATTCATGATTCGATTCATGATTCATGATTCATGATTCGATTCATGATTCATGATTCATGATTTAATTCATGATTCATGATTCATGATTCAATTCATGATTCATGATTCAATTCAATTCATGATTCATGATTCAATTCATGATTCAATTCATGATTCATGATTCATGATTCAATTAATGATTCATGATTCATGATTCAATTCATGATTCAATTCATGATTCATGATTCATGATTCAATTTATGATTCATGATTCATGATTCAATTCATGATTCAATTCATGATTCATAATTCATGATTCATGATTCAATTCATGATTAATGATTCATGATTCAATTCATGATTCATAATTCATGATTCATGATTCAATTCATGATTCATGATTCATAATTCAATTCATGATTCATGATTCAAAATTATGATTCAATTCATGATTCATAATTCAAGATTCGATTCATGATTCATGATTCAATTCATGATTCATGATTCATGATTCATGATTCATGATTCGATTCATGATTCATGATTCAATTCATGATTCAATTCATGATTCAATTCATGATTCATAATTCAAGATTCGATTCATGATTCATGATTTAATTCATGATTCATGATTCATGAATCATGATTCATGATTCGATTCATGATTCATGATTCAATTCATGATTCAATTCATGATTTAATTCATGATTCAATTCATGATTCATGATTCAATTAATGATTCATGATTCATGATTGAATTCATGATTCATGATTGAATTCATTATTCAATTCATGATTCATAATTCGATTCATGATTCATGATTCAATTCATGATTCAATTCATGATTCATGATTCGATTCATGATTCATCATTCAATTCATGATTCATGATTCATGATTCATGATTCATGATTCATCATTCAATTCATGATTCAATTCATGATTCATGATTCAATTAATGATTCATGATTCATGATTCAATTCATGATTCTTGATTGAATTCATTATTCAATTCATGATTCATAATTCGATTCATGATTCATGATTCAATTCATGATTCAATTCATGATTCATGATTCGATTCATGATTCATCATTCAATTCATGATTCATGATTCATGATTCATAATTTGATTCATGATTCATGATTCGATTCATGATTCACTTCATGATTTATGATTCATGATTCATGATGCATGATTCGATTCATGATTCATGATTCATGATTCGATTCATGATTCATGATTCAATTCATGATTCATGATTAGATTCATGATTCTTGATTCATGATTCTTGATTCATGATTCGATTCATGATTCAATTCATGATTCATGATTCGATTCATGATTCAATTCATGATTCATGATTCAAGATTTGATTTATGAATCATGATTCAATTCATGATTCATGATTCGATTCATGATTCATGATTCAATTCATGATTTATGATTCGATTCATGATTCATGATTCATGATTCGATTCATGATTCATGATTCATGATTTAATTCATGATATTATGATTCATGATTCGATTCATGATTAATTATTCATGATTCAATTCATGATTCATGATTCATGATTTGATTCATGATTCATGATTCAATTCATGATTCAATTCATGATTCAATTCATGATTCATGATTCAATTTATGATTCATGATTCATGATTCACAATTCAATTCATGATTCAATTCATGATTCATAATTCAAGATTCGATTTATGATTCATGATTTAATTCATGATTCATGATTCATGATTCGATTGATGATTCATTATTCGATTGATGATTCATGATTCAATTCATGATTCAATTCATGAACCATAATTTAAGATTCGATTTATGAATCATGATTCAATTCATGATTCATGATTCATGATTCGATTCATGATTCATGATTTATGATTCAATTCATGATTCATGATTCGATTCATGATTCATGATTCATGATTCATGATTCGATTCATGATTCATGATTCATGATTTAATTCATGATTCATGATTCATGATTCATGATTCATTATTCAATTCATGATTCATGATTCATGATTCGATTCAATTCATGATTCAGGATTCAATTCATGATTCATGATTCAATTCATGATTCATGATTCATGATTTAATTCATGATTCATTTCATGATTCATGATACTGATTCAATTTATGATTCATGATTCATGATTCAATTCATGATTCATGATTCAATTCATGATTCAATTCATGATTCATGATTCAATTCATGATTCATGATTTATGATTCATGATTCATGATTCAATTCATGATTCATTTCATGATTCATGATTCAATTCATGATTCGATCACTGATTCAATTCATGATTCATGATTCAATTCATTATTCAATTCATGATTCATTATTCGATTCATGATTCAATTCATGATTCATGATTCATGATTTAATTCATGATTCATGCTTCATGATTTATGATTCATGATTCAATTCATGATTCATAATTCGATTCAATTCATGATTCATGATTCAATTCATGATTCATGATTCAATTCATGATTCATGATTCAATTCATGATTCATGATTCAATTCTCAATTCAATTCATGATTCATGATTCATGATTCAATTAATGATTCATGATTCATGATTCAATTCATGATTCAATTCATGATTCATGATAATGATTCAATTTATGATTCATGATTCATGATTCAATTCATGATTCATGATTCAATTCATGATTCAATTCATGATTCATGATTCAATTCATGATTCAATTCATGATTCATGATTCAATTCATGATTCATGATTTATGATTCATGATTCATGATTCAATTCATGATTCATTTCATGATTCATGATTCAATTCATAATTCGATTCCTGATTCAATTTATGATTCATGATTCAATTCATAATTCAATTCATGATTCATGATTCGATTCATGATTCATGATTCAATTCATGATTCAAATTATGATTCATGATTCGATTCATGATTCATCATTCAATTCATGATTCATGATTCATGATTCAATTCATGATTCATAATTTGATTCATGATTCATGATTCATGATTCATGATTCATGATTCAATTCATGATTCAATTCATGATTCATGATTCAATTAATGATTCATGATTCATGATTCAATTCATGATTCATGATTGAATTCATTATTCAATTCATGATTCATAATTCGATTCATGATTCATGATTCAATTCATGATTCAATTCATGATTCATGATTCGATTCATGATTCATCATTCAATTCATGATTCATGATTCATGATTCAATTCATGATTCATAATTTGATTCATGATTCATGATTCGATTCATGATTCATGATTCGATTCATGATTCACTTCATGATTTATGATTCATGATTCATGATGCATGATTCGATTCATGATTCATGATTCATGATTCGATTCATGATTCATGATTTAATTCATGATTCATGATTAGATTCATGATTCTTGATTCATGATTCTTGATTCATGATTCGATTCATGATTTAATTCATGATTCATGATTCGATTCATGATTCAATTCATGATTCATGATTCAAGATTTGATTTATGAATCATGATTCAATTCATGATTCATGATTCGATTCATGATTCATGATTCATGATTCAATTCATGATTCATGATTCGATTCATGATTCATGATTCATGATTCGATTCATGATTTATGATTCATGATTTAATTCATGATTCATGATTCATGATTCGATTCATGATTAATTATTCATGATTCAATTCATGATTCATGATTCATGATTCGATTCATGATTCATGATTCAATTCATGATTCAATTCATGATTCAATTCATGATTCATGATTCAATTTATGATTCATGATTAATGATTCACGATTCAATTCATGATTCAATTCATGATTCATAATTCAAGATTCGATTTATGATTCATGATTTAATTCATGATTCATGATTCATGATTCGATTGATGATTCATTATTCGATTGATGATTCATGATTCAATTCATGATTCAATTCATGAACCATAATTCAAGATTCGATTTATGAATCATGATTCAATTCATGATTCATGATTCGATTCATGATTCATGATTTATGATTCAATTCATGATTCATGATTCGATTCATGATTCATGATTCATGATTCGATTCATGATTCATGATTCAATTCATGATTCATGATTAGATTCATGATTCTTGATTCATGATTCTTGATTCATGATTCGATTCATGATTCAATTCATGATTCATGATTCGATTCATGATTCAATTCATGATTCATGATTCAAGATTTGATTTATGAATCATGATTCAATTCATGATTCATGATTCGATTCATGATTCATGATTCAATTCATGATTCATGATTCGATTCATGATTCATGATTCATGATTCGATTCATGATTCATGATTTAATTCATGATTTATGATTCATGATTCGATTCATGATTAATTATTCATGATTCAATTCATGATTCATGATTCATGATTCGATTCATGATTTATGATTCAATTCATGATTCAATTCATGATTCAATTCATGATTCATGATTCAATTTATGATTCATGATTCATGATTCACGATTCAATTCATGATTCAATTCATGATTCATAATTCAAGATTCGATTTATGATTCATGATTTAATTCATGATTCATGATTCATGATTCGATTGATGATTCATTATTCGATTGATGATTCATGATTCAATTCATGATTCAATTCATGAACCATAATTTAAGATTCGATTTATGAATCATGATTCAATTCATGATTCATGATTCGATTCATGATTCATGATTTATGATTCAATTCATGATTCATGATTCGATTCATGATTCATGATTCATGATTCATGATTCGATTCATGATTCATGATTCATGATTTAATTCATGATTCATGATTCATGATTCATTATTCAATTCATGATTCATGATTCATGATTCGATTCAATTCATGATTCATGATTCAATTCATGATTCATGATTCAATTCATGATTCATGATTCATGATTTAATTCATGATTCATTTCATGATTCATGATACTGATTCAATTTATGATTCATGATTCATGATTCAATTCATGATTCATGATTCAGTTCATGATTCAATTCATGATTCATGATTCAATTCATGATTCATGATTTATGATTCATGATTCATGATTTAATTCATGATTCATTTCATGATTCATGATTCAATTCATGATTCGATTACTGATTCAATTCATGATTCATGATTCAATTCATTATTCAATTCATGATTCATGATTCGATTCATGATTCAATTCATGATTCATGATTTAATTCATGATTCATGCTTCATGATTTATGATTCATGATTCAATTCATGATTCATAATTCGATTCAATTCATGATTCATGATTCAATTCATGATTCATGATTCAATTCATGATTCATGATTCAATTCATGATTCATGATTCAATTCTCAATTCAATTCATGATTCATGATTCATGATTCAATTAATGATTCATGATTCATGATTCAATTCATGATTCAATTCATGATTCATGATAATGATTCAATTTATGATTCATGATTCATGATTCAATTCATGATTCATGATTCAATTCATGATTCAATTCATGATTCATGATTCAATTCATGATTCAATTCATGATTCATGATTCAATTCATGATTCATGATTTATGATTCATGATTCATGATTCAATTCATGATTCATTTCATGATTCATGATTCAATTCATAATTCGATTCCTGATTCAATTTATGATTCATGATTCAATTCATAATTCAATTCATGATTCATGATTCGATTCATGATTCATGATTCAATTCATGATTCAATTCATGATTCATGATTCGATTCATGATTCATCATTCAATTCATGATTCATGATTCATGATTCATGATTCAATTCATGATTCATAATTTGATTCATGATTCATGATTCATCATTCATGATTCATGATTCATGATTCATGATTCAATTCATGATTCAATTCATGATTCATGATTCAATTAATGATTCATGATTCATGATTCAATTCATGATTCATGATTGAATTCATTATTCAATTCATGATTCATAATTCGATTCATGATTCATGATTCAATTCATGATTCATGATTCGATTCATGATTCATCATTCAATTCATGATTCATGATTCATGATTCATGATTCATGATTCAATTCATGATTCATAATTTGATTCATGATTCATGATTCGATTCATGATTCACTTCATGATTTATGATTCATGATTCATGATGCATGATTCGATTCATGATTCATGATTCATGATTCGATTCATGATTCATGATTCAATTCATGATTCATGATTAGATTCATGATTATTGATTCATGATTCTTGATTCATGATTCGATTCATGATTCAATTCATGATTCATGATTCGATTCATGATTCAATTCATGATTCATGATTCAAGATTTGATTTATGAATCATGATTCAATTCATGATTCATGATTCGATTCATGATTCATGATTCATGATTCAATTCATGATTCATGATTCGATTCATGATTCATGATTCATGATTTGATTCATGATTCATGATTCATGATTTAATTCATGATTCATGATTCATGATTCGATTCATGATTAATTATTCATGATTCAATTCATGATTCATGATTCATGATTCGATTCATGATTCATGATTCAATTCATCATTCAATTCATGATTCAATTCATGATTCATGATTCAATTTATGATTCATGATTCATGATTCACGATTCAATTCATGATTCAATTCATGATTCATAATTCAAGATTCGATTTATGATTCATGATTTAATTCATGATTCATGATTCATGATTCGATTGATGATTCATTATTCGATTGATGATTCATGATTCAATTCATGATTCAATTCATGAACCATAATTCAAGATTCGATTTATGAATCATGATTCAATTCATGATTCATGATTCATGATTCGATTCATGATTCATGATTTATGATTCAATTCATGATTCATGATTCGATTTATGATTCATGATTCATGATTCATGATTCGATTCATGATTCATGATTCATGATTTATTTCATGATTCATGATTCATGATTCATGATTCATTATTCAATTCATGATTCATGATTCATGATTCGATTCAATTCATGATTCATGATTCAATTCATGATTCATGATTCAATTCATGATTCATGATTCAATTCATGATTCATGATTCAATTCATGATTCAATTTCTGATTCATGATTCATGATTCAATTAATGATTCATGATTCATGATTTAATTCATGATTCATTTCATGATTCATGATACTGATTAAATTTATGATTCATGATTCATGATTCAATTCATGATTCATGATTCAATTCATGATTCAATTCATGATTCATGATTCAATTCATGATTCATGATTTATGATTCATGATTCATGATTCAATTCATGATTCATTTCATGAATCATGATTCAATTCATGATTCGATTACTGATTCAATTCATGATTCATGATTCAATTCATTATTCAATTCATGATTCATGATTCGATTCATGATTCAATTCATGATTCATGATTCATGATTTAATTCATGATTCATGCTTCATGATTTATGATTCATGATTCAATTCATGATTCATAATTCGATTCAATTCATGATTCATGATTCAATTCATGATTCATGATTCAATTCATGATTCATGATTCAATTCTCAATTCAATTCATGATTCATGATTCATGATTCAATTAATGATTCATGATTCATGATTCAATTCATGATTCAATTCATGATTCATGATAATGATTCAATTTATGATTCATGATTCATGATTCAATTCATGATTCATGATTCAATTCATGATTCAATTCATGATTCATGATTCAATTCATGATTGAATTCATGATTCATGATTCAATTCATGATTCATGATTTATGATTCATGATTCATGATTCAATTCATGATTCATTTCATGATTCATGATTCAATTCATAATTCGATTCCTGATTCAATTTATGATTCATGATTCAATTCATTATTCAATTCATGATTCATGATTCGATTCATGATTCATGATTCAATTCATGATTCAATTCATGATTCATGATTCGATTCATGATTCATCATTCAATTCATGATTCATGATTCATGATTCATGATTCAATTAATGATTCATAATTTGATTCATGATTCATGATTCATCATTCATGATTCGATTCATGATCCATGATTCATGATTCGATTCATGATTCATGATTCAATTCATGATTCATGATTCGATTCATGATTCTTGATTCATGATTCATGATTCATGATTCGATTCATGATTCAATTCATTATTCATGATTCGATTTATGATTCTTGATTCATGATTCGATTCATAATTCATGATTCATGATTCAATTCATGATTCATGATTCAATTCATGATTCGATTCCTGATTCAATTCATGATTCATGATTGAATTCATTATTCAATTCATGATTCATGATTCGATTCATAATTCATGATTTAATTCATGATTCAATTCATGATTCATGATTCGATTCATGATTCATCATTTAATTCCTGATTCATGATTCATGATTCATGATTCATGATTCAATTCATGATTCATCATTTAATTCCTGATTCATGATTCATGATTCATGATTCATGATTCAATTCATGATTCAATTCATGATTCATGATTCGATTCATGATTCATGATTCACTTCATGATTTATGATTCATGATTCATGATTCATGATTTGATTCATGATTCATGATTCATGATTCAATTCATGATTCATGATTCAATTCATGATTCAATTCATGATTCATGATTCGATTTATGATTCTTGATTCATTATTCGATTCATAATTCATGATTCATGATTCAATTAATGATTCATGATTCATAATTCGATTTATGATTCATGATTCATGAATCAATTCATGATTCATGATTCAATTCATGATTCATGATTCATGATTCAATTCATGATTCATGATTCATGATTCAATTCATGATTCATGATTCATGATTCAAGATTCGATTCATGATTTATGATTCATGATTCATGATTCAATTCATGATTCATGATTCGATTCATGATTCTTGATTCATGATTCATGATTCGATTCATGATTCATAATTCATGATTTAATTCATGATTTATGATTTATGATTCAAGATTCAATTCATGATTCATAATTCATGATTCGATTCATTATTCATGATTCAATTCATGATTCGTGATTCATGATTCAAATCATGATTCATGATTCGATTCATGATTTATGATTGCATTCATGATTCATGATTTATGATTAAATTCATGATTTATGATTAAATTCATGATTTAATTCATGATTCATGATTGATGATTCAATTTATGAGTCATGATTCATGATTCATGATTCATGATTCATGATTCAATTCATGATTCATGATTCATGATTCGATTCATGATTCATGATTCAATTCATGATTCATGATTCAATTCATGATTCATGATTCAATTCATGATTCATGATTCATGATTCATGATTATATTAATGATTCATGATTCATGATTCAATTCATGATTCAATTCATGATTCATGATTGATGATTCAATTTATGATTCATGATTCATGATTCAATTCATGATTCATGATTCAATTCATGATTCATGATTCAATTCATGATTCAATTCAAGATTCAAATCATGATTCATGATTGAATTCATTATTCAATTCATAATTCATGATTCGATTCATGATTCATGATACAATTCATGATTCAATTCATGATTCATGATTCGATTCATGATTCATGATTCGATTCATGATTTATGATTCAATTCATGATTCAATTCATGATTCATGATTCGATTCATGATTCATGATTCATGATTCACTTCATGATTCATGATTCATGATTCGATTCATGATTCATGATTCATGATTCGATTCATGATTCATGATTCAATTCATGATTCATGATTCGATTCATGATTCTTGATTCATGATTCATGATTCATGATTCGATTCATGATTCATGATTCAATTCATGATTCATGATTCGATTTATGTTTCTTGATTCATGATTCGATTCATAATTCATGATTCATGATTTAATTCATGATTCATGATTCATGATTCATGATTCATGAATCAATTCATGATTCATGATTCGATTCATGATTCATGATTCATGATTCAATTCATGATTCATGATTCATGATTCAATTCATGATTCATGATTCATGATTCATGATTCATGATTCGATTCATGATTTATGATTCATGATTCATGATTCAATTCATGATTCATGATTCGGTTCATGATTCTAGATTCATGATTCATGATTCGATTCATGATTCATGATTCATTATTTAATTCATGATTTATGATTCATGATTCAAGATTCAATTCATGATTCATAATTCATGATTCGATTTATTATTCATGATTCAATTCATGATTCATGATTCATGATTCAAATCATGAATCATGATTTGATTCATGATTCAATTCATGATTCATGATTCATGATTCAATTCATGATTCAATTCATGATTTATGATTCATGATTCAATTTATGATTCATGATTCATGATTCATGATTCATGATTCAATTCAAGATTCATAATTCATAATTCATGATTTAATTCATGATTCATGATTCATGATTCAATTCAAGATTCATAATTCATAATTCATGATTTAATTCATGATTCATTATTCATGATTCATGATTCAATTCATGATACATGATTCATGAATCAATCCATGATTCAAATCATGATTCAACTCATGATTCATGATTCAATTCAAGATTCATGATTCAATTCATGATTCATGATTTAATTCATGATTCATGATTCATGATTCAATTCATGATTCATGATTCATGATTCAATTCATGATTCAATTCATGATTCATGATTCAATACATGATTCAATTCATGATTCATGATTCGATTCATGATTCATGATTCATGATTTAAATCATGATTCAATTCATGATTCATGATTCATGATTCAATTTATGATTCATGATTCATGATTCAATTCATGATTCAATTCATGATTCATAATTCATGATTCATGTTTCAATTAATGATTAATGATTCATGATTCAATTCATGATTCATAATTCATGATTCATGATTCAATTCATGATTCATGATTCATAATTCAATTCATGATTCATGATTCAATTCATGATTCAATTCATGATTCATAATTCAAGATTTGATTCATGATTCATGATTCAATTCATGATTCATGATTCATGATTCATGATTCGATTCTTGATTAATTATTCATGATTCAATTTATGATTCATGATTCATGATTCGATTCATGATTCATGATTCAATTCATGATTCAATTCATGATTTAATTCATGATTCAATTCATGATTCATGATTTAATTTATGATTCATGATTCATGATTCACGATTCAATTCATGATTCAATTCATGATTCATAATTCAAGATTCAATTTATGATTCATGATTCAATTCATGATTCATGATTCGATTCATGATTCAATTCATGATTCAATTCATGATTCATAATTCAAGATTCGATTTATGAATCATGATTCAATTCATGATTCATGATTCATGATTCGATTCATGATTCATGATTCGATTAATGATTCATGATTCATGATTCATAATTCGATTCATGATTCATGATTTAATTCATGATTCATGATTCATGATTTATGATTCAATTCATGATTCATGATCTGATTCAATTCATGATTCATGATTCAATTCATGATTCATGATTCAATTCATGATTCAATTCATGATTCATGATTCATGATTCAATTCATGATTCATGATTCAATTCATGATTCAATTCATTATTCATGATTCAATTCATGATTCAATTCATGATTCATGATTCAATTCATGATTCAATTCATTATTCATGATTCAATTCATGATTCAATTCATGATTCAATTCATGATTCATGATTCAATTTATGATTCATGATTCAATTCATGATTCATGATTCAATTCATGATTCATTTCATGATTCATGATTCAATTTATGATTCGATTCCTGATTCAATTCATTATTCATGATTGAATTCATTATTCAATTCATGATTCATGATTCAATTCATGATTCATGATTCATGATTCAAGATTCGATTCATGATTTATGATTCATGATTCATGATTCAATTCATGATTCATGATTCGATTCATGATTCTTGATTCATGATTCATGATTCGATTCATGATTCATAATTCATGATTTAATTCATGATTTATGATTTATGATTCAAGATTCAATTCATGATTCATAATTCATGATTCGATTCATTATTCATGATTCAAATCATGATTCATGATTCGATTCATGATTTATGATTCAATTCATGATTCATGATTTATGATTAAATTCATGATTTATGATTAAATTCATGATTTAATTCATGATTCATGATTGATGATTCAATTTATGAGTCATGATTCATGATTCATGATTCATGATTCCTGATTCATGATTCAATTCATGATTCATGATTCATGATTCGATTCATGATTCATGATTCAATTCATGATTCATGATTCAATTCATGATTCATGATTCATGATTCATGATTCAATTCATGATTCGATTCCTGATTCAATTCATGATTCATGATGGAATTCATTATTCAATTCATGATTCATGATTCGATTCATGATTCAATTCATGATTCAATTCATGATTCATGATTCGATTCATGATTCATCATTCAATTCATGATTCATGATTCATGATTCATGATTCATGATTTTGATTCATGATTCATGATTCAATTCATGATTCATAATTTGATTCATGCTTCATCATTCAATTCATGATTCACTTCATGATTTATTATTCATGATTCATGATTCATGATTCGATTCATAATTCATGATTCATGATTCATGATTCGATTCATGATTCATTATTCAATTCATGATTCATGATTCGATTCATGATTCTTGATTCATGATTCATGATTCATGATTCGATTCATTATTCAATTCATGATTCATGATTCAATTCATGATTCAATTCATGATTCATAATTCAAGATTCGATTTATGAATCATGATTCAATTCATGATTCATGATTCATGATTCGATTCATTATTCATGATTCATGATTCAATTCATGATTCATAATTCAAGATTCGATTTATGAATCATGATTCAATTCATGATTCATGATTCATGATTTGATTCATTATTCATGATTCATGATTCAATTCATGATTCATGATTCGATTCATGATTCATGATTCATGATTCATGATTCGTTTCTTGATTCATGATTCATGATTTAATTCATGATTCATGATTCATGATTCGATTCATGATTAATTATTCATGATTCAATTCATGATTCATGATTCATGATTCAATTCATGATTTATGATTCAATTCATGATTCAATTCATGATTCAATTCATGATTCAAATTATGATTCATGATTTAATTTATGATTCATGATTCATGATTCACGATTCAATTCATGATTCAATTCATGATTCATAATTCAAGATTCAATTTATGATTCATGATTCAATTCATGATTCATGATTCATGATTCGATTCATGATTGATGATTCGATTCATGATTCATGATTCATGATTCAATTCATGATTCATGATTCGATTCATGATTCATGATTCATGATTCGATTCATGATTCAAGATTCATGATTTAATTCATGATTCATGATTCATGATTCATGATTCAATTCATGATTCATGATTCATGATTCGATTCAATTCATGATTCATGATTCAATTCATGATTCATGATTCAATTAATGATTCATGATTCATGATTCAATTCATGATTCAATTCATGATTCATGATTCATGATTCAATTCATGATTCAATTCATGATTCATGATTGATGATTCAATTTATGATTCATGATTCATGATTCAATTCATGATTCATGATTCAATTCATGATTCATGATTCAATTCATGATTCAATTCAAGATTCAAATCATGATTCATGATTGAATTCATTATTCAATTCATAATTCATGATTCGATTCATGATTCATGATACAATTCATGATTCAATTCATGATTCATGATTCGATTCATGATTCATGATTCGATTCATGATTTATGATTCAATTCATGATTCAATTCATGATTCATGATTCGATTCATGATTCATGATTCACTTCATGATTCATGATTCATGATTCATGATTCATGATTCGATTCATGATTCATGATTCATGATTCATGATTCGATTCATGATTCATGATTCATGATTCATGATTCGATTCATGATTCATGATTCATGATTCATGATTCGATTCATGATTCATGATTCAATTCATGATTCATGATTCGATTTATGTTTCTTGATTCATGATTCGATTCATAATTCATGATTCATGATTTAATTCATGATTCATGATTCATGATTCATGATTCGATTCATGATTCATGATTCATGAATCAATTCATGATTCATGATTTGATTCATGATTCATGATTCATGATTCAATTCATGATTCATGATTCATGATTCAATTCATGATTTATGATTCATGATTCATGATTCATGATTCGATTCATGATTTATGATTCATGATTCATGATTCAATTCATGATTCATGATTCGGTTCATGATTCTAGATTCATAATTCATGATTCGATTCATGATTCATGATTCATTATTTAATTCATGATTTATGATTCATGATTCAAGATTCAATTCATGATTCATAATTCATGATTCGATTTATTATTCATGATTCAATTCATGATTCATGATTCATGATTCAAATCATGATTCATGATTAGATTCATGATTCAATTCATGATTCATGATTCATGATTCAATTCATGATTCAATTCATGATTTATGATTGATGATTCAATTTATGATTCATGATTCATGATTCATGATTCATGATTCAATTCAAGATTCATAATTCATAATTCATGATTTGATTCATGATTCATGATTCAATTCAAGATTCATAATTCATAATTCATGATTTAATTCATGATTCATAATTCATGATTCATGATTCAATTCATGATTCATGATTCATGAATCAATCCATGATTCGATTCATGATTCATGATTCAATTCATGATTCAATTCATGATTCATAATTCAAGATTCGATTTATGAATCATGATTCAATTCATGATTCATGATTCATGATTCATGATTCGATTCATGATTCATGATTCGATTAATGATTCATGATTCATGATTCATAATTCGATTCATGATTCATGATTTAATTCATGATTCATGATTCATGATTTATGATTCAATTCATGATTCATGATCTGATTCAATTCATGATTCATGATTCAATTCATGATTCATGATTCAATTCATGATTCAATTCATGATTCATGATTCATGATTCAATTAATGATTCATGATTCATGATTCAATTCATGATTCATGATTCAATTCATGATTCAATTCATGATTCATGATTCATGATTCAATTAATGATTCATGATTCATGATTCAATTCATGATTCATGATTCAATTCATGATTCAATTCATTATTCATGATTCAATTCATGATTAAATTCATGATTCATGATTCAATTCATGATTCATGATTCAATTCATGATTCATGATTCAATTCATGATTCATTTCATGATTCATGATTCAATTTATGATTCGATTCCTGATTCAATTCATTATTCATGATTGAATTCATTATTCAATTCATGATTCATGATTCAATTCATGATTCATGATTCATGATTCAAGATTCGATTCATGATTTATGATTTATGATTCATGATTCAATTCATGATTCATGATTCGATTCATGATTCTTGATTCATGATTCATGATTCGATTCATGATTCATAATTCATGATTTATGATTTATGATTCAAGATTCAATTCATGATTCATAATTCATGATTTGATTCATTATTCATGATTCAAATCATGATTCATGATTCGATTCATGATTTATGATTCAATTCATGATTCATGATTTATGATTAAATTCATGATTTATGATTAAATTCATGATTTAATTCATGATTCATGATTGATGATTCAATTTATGAGTCATGATTCATGATTCATGATTCATGATTCATGATTCATGATTCAATTCATGATTCATGATTCATGATTCGATTCATGATTCATGATTCAATTCATGATTCATGATTCAATTCATGATTCATGATTCATGATTCATGATTCAATTAATGATTCATGATTCATGATTCGATTCATGATTCAATTCATGATTCATGATTGATGATTCAATTTATGATTCATGATTCATGATTCAATTCATGATTCATGATTCAATTAATGATTCATAATTCAATTCATGATTCAATTCAAGATTCAAATCATGATTCATGATTGAATTCATTATTCAATTCATAATTCATGATTCGATTCATGATTCATGATACAATTCATGATTCAATTCATGATTCATGATTCGATTCATGATTCATGATTCGATTCATGATTTATGATTCAATTCATGATTCAATTCATGATTCATGATTCGATTCATGATTCATGATTCACTTCATGATTCATGATTCATGATTCATGATTCGATTCATGATTCATGATTCATGATTCGATTCATGATTCATGATTCATGATTCGATTCATGATTCATGATTCATGATTCATGATTCGATTCATGATTCATGATTCATGATTCATGATTCGATTCATGATTCATGATTCAATTCATGATTCATGATTCGATTCATGATTCATGATTCATGATTCATGATTCGATTCATGATTCATGATTCAATTCATGATTCATGATTCGATTTATGTTTCTTGATTCATGATTCGATTCATAATTCATGATTCATGATTTAATTCATGATTCATGATTCATGATTCATGATTCGATTCATGATTCATGATTCATGAATCAATTCATGATTCATGATTCGATTCATGATTCATGATTCATGATTTAATTCATGATTCATGATTCATGATTCAATTCATGATTCATGATTCATGATTCAATTCATGATTCATGATTCATGATTCATGATTCATGATTCGATTCATGATTTATGATTCATGAGTCATGATTCAATTCATGATTCATGATTCATTATTTAATTCATGATTTATGATTCATGATTCAAGATTCAATTCATGATTCATAATTCATAATTCGATTTATTATTCATGATTCAATTCATTATTCATGATTCATGATTCAAATCATGATTCATGATTATATTCATGATTCAATTCATGATTCATGATTCATGATTCAATTCATGATTTATGATTGATGATTCAATTTATGATTCATGATTCATGATTCATGATTCAATTCAAGATTCATAATTCATAATTCATGATTTAATTCATGATTCATGATTCAATTCAAGATTCATAATTCATAATTCATGATTTAATTCATGATTCATAATTCATGATTCATGAATCAATCCATGATTCAATTCATGATTCAACTCATGATTCATGATTCAATTCAAGATTCATGATTCAATTCATGATACATGATTTAATTCATGATTCATGATTCAATTCATGATTCATGATTCAATTTATGATTCATGATTTAATTCATGATCGAATTCATGATTCATGATTAATGATTCAATTTATGATTCATAATTCATGATCCAATTCATGATTCAATTCATGATTCATGATTCAATTCATAATCAATGATTCATGATTCAATTCATGATTCATAATTCATGATTCATGATTCAATTCATGATTCATGATTGAATTTATGATTCGTTTCCTGATTCAATTCATGATTCATAATTCGATTTATGATTTATGATTCATGATTCAATTCATGATTTATGATTCATGATTCAATTCATGATTCATGATTCAATTCATGATTCATGATTCAATTCATGATTCATGATTCATGATTCATGATTCAATTAATGATTCATGATTCATGATTCAATTCATGATTCATGATTGATGATTCAATTTATGATTCATGATTCATGATTCAATTCATGATTCATGATTCAATTCATGATTCATGATTCAATTCATGATTCAATTCAAGATTCAAATCATGATTCATGATTGAATTCATTATTCAATTCATAATTCATGATTCGATTCATGATTCATGATACAATTCATGATTCAATTCATGATTCATGATTCGATTCATGATTTATGATTCAATTCATGATTCAATTCATGATTCATGATTCGATTCATGATTCATGATTCACTTCATGATTCATGATTCATGATTCATGATTCGATTCATGATTCATGATTCATGATTCATGATTCGATTCATGATTCATGATTCATGATTCATGATTCGATTCATGATTCATGATTCATGATTCATGATTCGATTCATGATTCATGATTCAGTTCATGATTCATGATTCGATTTATGTTTCTTGATTCATGATTCGATTCATAATTCATGATTCATGATTTAATTCATGATTCATGATTCATGATTCATGATTCGATTCATGATTCATGATTCATGAATCAATTCATGATTCATGATTCGATTCATGATTCATGATTCATGATTTAATTCATGATTCATGATTTAATTCATGATTCATGATTCATGATTCAATTCATGATTCATGATTCATGATTCATGATTCATGATTCGATTCATGATTTATGATTCATGATTCATGATTCAATTCATGATTCATGATTCGGTTCATGATTCTAGATTCATGATTCATTATTTAATTCATGATTTATGATTCATGATTCAAGATTCAATTCATGATTCATAATTCATGATTCGATTTATTATTCATGATTCAATTCATGATTCATGATTCATGATTCAAATCATGATTCATGATTAGATTCATGATTCAATTCATGATTCATGATTCATGATTCAATTCATGATTCAATTCATGATTTATGATTGATGATTCAATTTATGATTCATGATTCATGATTCATGATTCATGATTCAATTCATGATTCAATTCATGATTTGTGATTGATGATTCAATTTATGATTCATGATTCATGATTCATGATTCATGATTCAATTCAAGATTCATAATTCATAATTCATGATTTAATTCATGATTCATGATTCATGATTCAATTCAAGATTCATAATTCATAATTCATGATTTAATTCATGATTCATAATTCATGATTCATGAATCAATCCATGATTCAATTCATGATTCAACTCATGATTCATGATTCAATTCAAGATTCATGATTCAATTCATGATTCATGATTTAATTCATGATTCATGATTCAATTCATGATTCATGATTCAATTTATGATTCATGATTTAATTCATGATCGAATTCATGATTCATGATTAATGATTCAATTTATGATTCATAATTCATGATCCAATTCATGATTCAATTCATGATTCATGATTCATGATTCAATTCATAATCAATGATTCATGATTCAATTCATGATTCATAATTCATGATTCATGATTCAATTCATGATTCATGATTGAATTTATGATTCGTTTCCTGATTCAATTCATGATTCATAATTCGATTTATGATTTATGATTCATGATTCAATTCATGATTCATGATTCATGATTCAATTCATGATTCATGATTCATGATTCAATTCATGATTCATGATTCAATTCATGATTCAATTCATGATTCATGATTCAATTCTTGATTCATGATTCATGATTTATGATTCAATTCATGATTCATGATCAGATTCAATTCATGATTCATGATTCAATTCATGATTCATGATTCAATTCATGATTCAATTCATGATTCATGATTCATGATTCAATTAATGATTCATGATTCATGATTCAATTCATGATTCATGATTCAATTCATGATTCAATTCATGATTCATGATTCATGATTCAATTAATGATTCATGATTCATGATTTAATTCATGATTCATGATTCAATTCATGATTCAATTCATTATTCATGATTCAATTCATGATTCAATTCATGATTCATGATTCAATTCATGATTCATGATTCAATTCATGATTCATGATTCAATTCATGATTCATTTCATGATTCATGATTCAATTTATGATTCGATTCCTGATTCAATTCATTATTCATGATTGAATTCATTATTCAATGCATGATTCATGATTCCATTCATGATTCATGATTCATGATTCAAGATTCGATTCATGATTTATGATTTATGATTCATGATTCAATTCATGATTCATGATTCGATTCATGATTCTTGATTCATGATTCATGATTCGATTCATGATTCATAATTCATGATTTATGATTTATGATTCAAGATTCAATTCATGATTCATAATTCATGATTTGATTCATTATTCATGATTCAAATCATGATTCATGATTCGATTCATGATTTATGATTCAATTCATGATTCATGATTTATGATTAAATTCATGATTTATGATTAAATTCATGATTTAATTCATGATTCATGATTGATGATTCAATTTATGAGTCATGATTCATGATTCATGATTCATGATTCATGATTCATGATTCAATTCATGATTCATGATTCATGATTCGATTCATGATTCATGATTCAATTCATGATTCATGATTCAATTCATGATTCATGATTCATGATTCATGATTCAATTAATGATTCATGATTCATGATTCAATTCATGATTCAATTCATGATTCATGATTGATGATTCAATTTATGATTCATGATTCATGATTCAATTCATGATTCATGATTCAATTAATGATTCATGATTCATGATTCAATTCATGATTCATGATTCAATTCATGATTCAATTCATGATTCATGATTCATGATTCAATTAATGATTCATGATTCATGATTTAATTCATGATTCATGATTCAATTCATGATTCAATTCATTATTCATGATTCAATTCATGATTCAATTCATGATTCATGATTCAATTCATGATTCATGATTCAATTCATGATTCATGATTCAATTCATGATTCATTTCATGATTCATGATTCAATTTATGATTCGATTCCTGATTCAATTCATTATTCATGATTGAATTCATTATTCAATGCATGATTCATGATTCCATTCATGATTCATGATTCATGATTCAAGATTCGATTCATGATTTATGATTTATGATTCATGATTCAATTCATGATTCATGATTCGATTCATGATTCTTGATTCATGATTCATGATTCGATTCATGATTCATAATTCATGATTTATGATTTATGATTCAAGATTCAATTCATGATTCATAATTCATGATTTGATTCATTATTCATGATTCAAATCATGATTCATGATTCGATTCATGATTTATGATTCAATTCATGATTCATGATTTATGATTAAATTCATGATTTATGATTAAATTCATGATTTAATTCATGATTCATGATTGATGATTCAATTTATGAGTCATGATTCATGATTCATGATTCATGATTCATGATTCATGATTCAATTCATGATTCATGATTCATGATTCGATTCATGATTCATGATTCAATTCATGATTCATGATTCAATTCATGATTCATGATTCATGATTCATGATTCAATTAATGATTCATGATTCATGATTCAATTCATGATTCAATTCATGATTCATGATTGATGATTCAATTTATGATTCATGATTCATGATTCAATTCATGATTCATGATTCAATTCATGATTCATGATTCAATTCATGATTCAATTCAAGATTCAAATCATGATTCATGATTGAATTCATTATTCAATTCATAATTCATGATTCGATTCATGATTCATGATACAATTCATGATTCAATTCATGATTCATGATTCGATTCATGATTCATGATTCGATTCATGATTTATGATTCAATTCATGATTCAATTCATGATTCATGATTCGATTCATGATTCATGATTCACTTCATGATTCATGATTCATGATTCATGATTCGATTCATGATTCATGATTCATGATTCATGATTCGATTCATGATTCATGATTCATGATTCATGATTCATGATTCGATTCATGATTCATGATTCATGATTCATGATTCGATTCATGATTCATGATTCAATTCATGATTCATGATTCGATTTATGTTTCTTGATTCATGATTCGATTCATAATTCATGATTCATGATTTAATTCATGATTCATGATTCATGATTCATGATTCGATTCATGATTCATGATTCATGAATCAATTCATGATTCATGATTCGATTCATGATTCATGATTCATGATTTAATTCATGATTCATGATTCATGATTCAATTCATGATTCATGATTCATGATTCATGATTCATGATTCGATTCATGATTTATGATTCATGAGTCATGATTCAATTCATGATTCATGATTCATTATTTAATTCATGATTTATGATTCATGATTCAAGATTCAATTCATGATTCATAATTCATAATTCGATTTATTATTCATGATTCAATTCATGATTCATGATTCATGATTCAAATCATGATTCATGATTAGATTCATGATTCAATTCATGATTCATGATTCATGATTCAATTCATGATTCAATTCATGATTTATGATTGATGATTCAATTTATGATTCATGATTTATGATTCATGATTCATGATTCAATTCAAGATTCATAATTCATAATTCATGATTTAATTCATGATTCATGATTCATGATTCAATTCAAGATTCATAATTCATAATTCATGATTTAATTCATGATTCATAATTCATGATTCATGAATCAATCCATGATTCAATTCATGATTCAACTCATGATTCATGATTCAATTCAAGATTCATGATTCAATTCATGATTCATGATTTAATTCATGATTCATGATTCAATTCATGATTCATGATTCAATTTATGATTCATGATTTAATTCATGATCGAATTCATGATTCATGATTAATGATTCAATTTATGATTCATAATTCATGATCCAATTCATGATTCAATTCATGATTCATGATTCATGATTCAATTCATAATCAATGATTCATGATTCAATTCATGATTCATAATTCATGATTCATGATTCAATTCATGATTCATGATTGAATTTATGATTCGTTTCCTGATTCAATTCATGATTCATAATTCGATTTATGATTTATGATTCATGATTCAATTCATGATTCATGATTCATGATTCAATTCATGATTCATGATTCAATTCATGATTCATGATTCAATTCATGATTCATGATTCATGATTCATGATTCAATTAATGATTCATGATTCATGATTCAATTCATGATTCATGATTGATGATTCAATTTATGATTCATGATTCATGATTCAATTCATGATTCATGATTCAATTCATGATTCATGATTCAATTCATGATTCAATTCAAGATTCAAATCATGATTCATGATTGAATTCATTATTCAATTCATAATTCATGATTCGATTCATGATTCATGATACAATTCATGATTCAATTCATGATTCATGATTCGATTCATGATTTATGATTCAATTCATGATTCAATTCATGATTCATGATTCGATTCATGATTCATGATTCACTTCATGATTCATGATTCATGATTCATGATTCGATTCATGATTCATGATTCATGATTCATGATTCGATTCATGATTCATGATTCATGATTCATGATTCGATTCATGATTCATGATTCATGATTCATGATTCATGATTCATGATTCGATTCATGATTCATGATTCAATTCATGATTCATGATTCGATTTATGTTTCTTGATTCATGATTCGATTCATAATTCATGATTCATGATTTAATTCATGATTCATGATTCGATTCATGATTCATGATTCATGAATCAATTCATGATTCATGATTCGATTCATGATTCATGATTCATGATTTAATTCATGATTCATGATTCAATTCATGATTCATGATTCATGATTCATGATTCATGATTCGATTCATGATTTATGATTCATGATTCATGATTCAATTCATGATTCATGATTCGGTTCATGATTCTAGATTCATGATTCGATTCATGATTCATGATTCATTATTTAATTCATGATTTATGATTCATGATTCAAGATTCAATTCATGATTCATAATTCATGATTCGATTTATTATTCATGATTCAAATCATGATTCATGATTCGATTCATGATTTATGATTCAATTCATGATTCATGATTTATGATTAAATTCATGATTCATGATTCATGATTCGATTCATGATTCATGATTCAATTCATGATTCATGATTCAATTCATGATTCATGATTCATGATTCATGATTCAATTAATGATTCATGATTCATGATTCAATTCATGATTCAATTCATGATTCATGATTGATGATTCAATTTATGATTCATGATTCATGATTCAATTCATGATTCATGATTCAATTCATGATTCATGATTCAATTCATGATTCAATTCAAGATTCAAATCATGATTCATGATTGAATTCATTATTCAATTCATAATTCATGATTCGATTCATGATTCATGATACAATTCATGATTCAATTCATGATTCATGATTCGATTCATGATTCATGATTCGATTCATGATTTATGATTCAATTCATGATTCAATTAATGATTCATGATTCGATTCATGATTCATGATTCACTTCATGATTCATGATTCATGATTCATGATTCGATTCATGATTCATGATTCATGATTCATGATTCGATTCATGATTCATGATTCATGATTCATGATTCGATTCATGATTCATGATTCATGATTCATGATTCGATTCATGATTCATGATTCAATTCATGATTCATGATTCGATTTATGTTTCTTGATTCATGATTCGATTCATAATTCATGATTCATGATTTAATTCATGATTCATGATTCATGATTCGATTCATGATTCATGATTCATGAATCAATTCATGATTCATGATTCGATTCATGATTCATGATTCATGATTTAATTCATGATTCATGATTCATGATTCAATTCATGATTCATGATTCATGATTCATGATTCATGATTCGATTCATGATTTATGATTCATGAGTCATGATTCAATTCATGATTCATGATTCATTATTTAATTCATGATTTATGATTCATGATTCAAGATTCAATTCATGATTCATAATTCATATTTCGATTTATTATTCATGATTCAATTCATGATTCATGATTCATGATTCAAATCATGATTCATGATTAGATTCATGATTCAATTCATGATTCATGATTCATGATTCAATTCATGATTCAATTCATGATTTATGATTGATGATTCAATTTATGATTCATGATTCATGATTCATGATTCATGATTCAATTCAAGATTCATAATTCATAATTCATGATTTAATTCATGATTCATGATTCATGATTCAATTCAAGATTCATAATTCATAATTCATGATTTAATTCATGATTCATAATTCATGATTCATGAATCAATCCATGATTCAATTCATGATTCAACTCATGATTCATGATTCAATTCAAGATTCATGATTCAATTCATGATTCATGATTTAATTCATGATTCATGATTCAATTCATGATTCATGATTCAATTTATGATTCATGATTTAATTCATGATCGAATTCATGATTCATGATTAATGATTCAATTTATGATTCATAATTCATGATCCAATTCATGATTCAATTCATGATTCATGATTCATGATTCAATTCAAAATCAATGATTCATGATTCAATTCATGATTCATAATTCATGATTCATGATTCAATTCATGATTCATGATTGAATTTATGATTCGTTTCCTGATTCAATTCATGATTCATAATTCGATTTATGATTTATGATTCATGATTCAATTCATGATTCATGATTCATGATTCAATTCATGATTCATGATTCAATTCATGATTCATGATTCAATTCATGATTCATGATTCATGATTCAATTAATGATTCATGATTCATGATTCAATTCATGATTCATGATTGATGATTCAATTTATGATTCATGATTCATGATTCAATTCATGATTCATGATTCAATTCATGATTCATGATTCAATTCATGATTCAATTCAAGATTCAAATCATGATTCATGATTGAATTCATTATTCAATTCATAATTCATGATTCGATTCATGATTCATGATACAATTCATGATTCAATTCATGATTCATGATTCGATTCATGATTTATGATTCAATTCATGATTCAATTCATGATTCATGATTCGATTCATGATTCATGATTCACTTCATGATTCATGATTCATGATTCATGATTCGATTCATGATTCATGATTCATGATTCATGATTCGATTCATGATTCATGATTCATGATTCATGATTCGATTCATGATTCATGATTCATGATTCATGATTCGATTCATGATTCATGATTCAATTCATGATTCATGATTCGATTTATGTTTCTTGATTCATGATTCGATTCATAATTCATGATTCATGATTTAATTCATGATTCATGATTCATGATTCATGATTCGATTCATGATTCATGATTCATGAATCAATTCATGATTCATGATTCGATTCATGATTCATGATTCATGATTTAATTCATGATTCATGATTCATGATTCAATTCATGATTCATGATTCATGATTCATGATTCATGATTCGATTCATGATTTATGATTCATGATTCATGATTCAATTCATGATTCATGATTCGGTTCATGATTCTAGATTCATGATTCGATTCATGATTCATGATTCATTATTTAATTCATGATTTATGATTCATGATTCAAGATTCAATTCATGATTCATAATTCATGATTCGATTTATTATTCATGATTCAATTCATGATTCATGATTCATGATTCAAATCATGATTCATGATTAGATTCATGATTCAATTCATGATTCAATTCATGATTTATGATTGATGATTCAATTTATGATTCATGATTCATGATTCATGATTCATGATTCAATTCAAGATTCATAATTCATAATTCATGATTTAATTCATGATTCATGATTCATGATTCAATTCAAGATTCATAATTCATAATTCATGATTTAATTCATGATTCATAATTCATGATTCATGAATCAATCCATGATTCAATTCATGATTCAACTCATGATTCATGATTCAATTCAAGATTCATGATTCAATTCATGATTCATGATTTAATTCATGATTCATGATTCAATTCATGATTCATGATTCAATTTATGATTCATGATTTAATTCATGATCGAATTCATGATTCATGATTAATGATTCAATTTATGATTCATAATTCATGATCCAATTCATGATTCAATTCATGATTCATGATTCAATTCATAATCAATGATTCATGATTCAATTCATGATTCATAATTCATGATTCATGATTCAATTCATGATTCATGATTGAATTTATGATTCGTTTCCTGATTCAATTCAAGATTCATAATTCGATTTATGATTTATGATTCATGATTCAATTCATGATTCATGATTCATGATTCAATTCATGATTTATGATTCATGATTCAATTCATGATTCATGATTCAATTCATGATTCAATTCATGATTCATGATTCGATTCTTGATTCATGATTCATGATTTAAATCATGATTCAATTCATGATTCATGATTCATGATTCAATTTATGATTCATGATTCATGATTCAATTCATGATTCAATTCATGATTCATAATTCATGATTCATGTTTCAATTCATGATTAATGATTCATGATTCGATTCATGATTCATAATTCATGATTCATGATTCAATTCATGATTCATGATTCATAATTCAATTCATGATTCATGATTCAATTCATGATTCAATTCATGATTCATAATTCAAGATTCGATTCATGATTCATGATTCAATTCATGATTCAATTCATGATTCATGATTCATGATTCAATTCATGATTCATGATTCATGATTCAATTCATGATTCATGATTCAATTCATGATTCAATTCATGATTCATGATTCGATTCATGATTCATGATTCATGATTTAAATCATGATTCAATTCATGATTCATGATTCATGATTCAATTTATGATTCATGATTCATGATCCAATTCATGATTCAATTTATGATTCATGATTCATGATTCAATTCATAATCAATGATTCATGATTCAATTCATGATTCATAATTCATGATTCATGATTCAATTCTTGATTCATGATTGAATTTATGATTCGTTTCCTGATTCAATTCATGATTCATAATTCGATTTATGATTTATGATTCATGATTCAATTCATGATTCATGATTCATGATTCAATTCATGATTCATGATTCAATTCATGATTCATGATTCAATTTATGATTCAATTCATGATTCATGATTCGATTCATGATTCATGATTCATGATTTAAATCATGATTCAATTCATGATTCATGATTCATGATTCAATTTATGATTCATGATTCATGATTCAATTCATGATTCAATTCATGATTCATAATTCATGATTCATGTTTCAATTCATGATTAATGATTCATGATTCGATTCATGATTCATAATTCATGATTCATGATTCAATTCATGATTCATGATTCATAATTCAATTCATGATTCAATTCATGATTCATAATTTAAGATTCGATTCATGATTCATGATTCAATTCATGATTCATGATTCATGATTCATGATTCGATTCATGATTAATTATTCATGATTCAATTTATGATTCATGATTCATGATTCGATTCATGATTCATGAATCAATTCATGATTCAATTCATGATTTAATTCATGATTCAATTCATGATTCATGATTTAATTTATGATTCATGATTCATGATTCACGATTCAATTCATGATTCAATTCATGATTCATAATTCAAGATTCGATTTATGATTCATGATTCAATTCATGATTCATGATTCGATTCATGATTCATGATTCAATTCATGATTCAATTCATTATTCATAATTCAAGATTCGATTTATGAATCATGATTCAATTCATGATTCATGATTCATGATTCATGATTCGATTCATGATTCATGATTCGATTAATGATTCATGATTCATGATTCATAATTCGAGTCATGATTCATGATTTAATTCATGATTCATGATTCATGATTTATGATTCAATTCATGATTCATGATCTGATTCAATTCATGATTCATGATTCAATTCATGATTCATGATTCAATTCATGATTCAATTCATGATTCATGATTCATGATTCAATTAATGATTCATGATTCATGATTCAATTCATGATTCATGATTCAATTCATGATTCAATTCATTATTCATGATTCAATTCATGATTCAATTCATGATTCATGATTCAATTCATGATTCATGATTCAATTCATGATTCATTTCATGATTCATGATTCAATTCATGATTCGATTCCTGATTCAATTCATTATTCATGATTGAATTCATTATTCAATTCATGATTCATGATTCGATTCATGATTCAATTCATGATTCAATTCATGATTCATGATTCGATTCATGATTTATCATTCAATTCATGATTCATGATTCATGATTCATGATTCAATTCATGATTCATAATTTGATTCATGATTCATCATTCGATTCATGATTCACTTCATGATTTATTATTCATGATTCATGATTCATGATTCGATTCATGATTCATGATTCATCATTCGATTCATGATTCATGATTCAATTCATGATTCATGATTCGATTCATGATTCTTGATTCATGATTCATGATTCATGATTCGATTCATGATTCAATTCATGATTCATGATTCAATTCATAATTCAATTCATGATTCATAATTCAAGATTCGATTTATGAATCATGATTCAATTCATGATTCATGATTCATGATTCGATTCATTATTCATGATTCATGATTCAATTCATGAATCATGATTCGATTCATGATTCATGATTCATGATTCGATTCATGATTCATGATTCATGATTTAATTCATGATTCATGATTCATGATTCGATTCATGATTAATTATTCATGATTCAATTCATGATTCATGATTCATGATTCGATTCATGATTCATGATTTAATTCATGATTCAATTCATGATTCAAATCATGATTCAATTCATGATTCATGATTCAAATTATGATTCATGATTCATGATTCACGATTCAATTCATGATTCAATTCATGATTCATAATTCAAGATTCGATTTATGATTCATGATTCAATTCATGATTCATGATTCATGATTCGATTCATGATTCATGATTCGATTCATGATTCATGATTCATGATTCAATTCATGATTCATGATTCGATTCATGATTCATGATTCATGATTCGATTCATGATTCATGATTCATGATTCGATTCATGATTCATGATTCATGATTTAATTCATGATTCATCATTCATGGTTCAATTCATGATTCATGATTCATGATTCGATTCAATTCATGATTTATGATTCAATTCATGATTCAATTCATGATTCATGATTCATGATTCAATTAATGATTCATGATTCATGATTCAATTCATGATTCAATTCATGATTCATGATTCATGATTCAATTTATGATTCATGATTCATGATTCAATTCATGATTCAATTCATGATTCAAAATTCATGATTCATGATTCAATTCATGATTAATGATTCATGATTCAATTTAGGATTCATAATTCATGATTCATGATTCAATTCATGATTCATGATTCATAATTCAATTCATGATTCATGATTCAATTCATGATTCATAATTCAAGATTCGATTCATGATTCATGATTAAATTCATGATTCATGATTCATGATTCATGATTCGATTCATGATTCATGATTCAATTCATGATTCAATTCATGATTTAATTCATGATTCAATTCATGATTAATGATTCAATTTATGATTCATGATTCAATTCATGATTCATTTCATGATTCATGATTCAATTTATGATTCATGATTCATGATTCAATTCATGATTCAATTCATGATTCATAATTCATGATTCATGATTCAATTCATGATTAATGATTCATGATTCAATTCATGATTCATGATTCGATTCATGATTCATGATTCAATTCATGATTCAATTCATGATTCATAATTCAAGATTCGATTTATGAATCATGATTCAATTCATGATTCATGACTCATGATTCATGATTCGATTCATGATTCGATTAATGATTCATGATTCATGATTCATAATTCGATTCATGATTCATGATTCATGATTTAATTCATGATTCATGATTCATGATTCAATTCATGATTCATGATCTGATTCAATTCATGATTCATGATTCAATTCATGATTCATGATTCAATTCATGATTCAATTCATGATTCATGATTCATGATTCAATTAATGATTCATGATTCATGATTCAATTCATGATTCATGATTCAATTCATTATTCAATTCATGATTCATGATTCGATTCATGATTCATGATTCAATTCATGATTCAATTCATGATTTAATTCATGATTCAATTCATGATTCATGATTTAATTTATGATTCATGATTCATGATTCACGATTCAATTCATGATTCAATTCATGATTCATAATTCAAGATTCGATTTATGATTCATGATTCAATTCATGATTCATGATTCGATTCATGATTCATGATTCAATTCATGATTCAATTCATTATTCATAATTCAAGATTCGATTTATGAATCATGATTCAATTCATGATTCATGATTCATGATTCATGATTCGATTCATGATTCATGATTCGATTAATGATTCATGATTCATGATTCATAATTCGAGTCATGATTCATGATTTAATTCATGATTCATGATTCATGATTTATGATTCAATTCATGATTCATGATCTGATTCAATTCATGATTCATGATTCAATTCATGATTCATGATTCAATTCATGATTCAATTCATGATTCATGATTCATGATTCAATTAATGATTCATGATTCATGATTCAATTCATGATTCATGATTCAATTCATGATTCAATTCATTATTCATGATTCAATTCATGATTCAATTCATGATTCATGATTCAATTCATGATTCATGATTCAATTCATGATTCATTTCATGATTCATGATTCAATTCATGATTCGATTCCTGATTCAATTCATTATTCATGATTGAATTCATTATTCAATTCATGATTCATGATTCGATTCATGATTCAATTCATGATTCAATTCATGATTCATGATTCGATTCATGATTTATCATTCAATTCATGATTCATGATTCATGATTCATGATTCAATTCATGATTCATAATTTGATTCATGATTCATCATTCGATTCATGATTCACTTCATGATTTATTATTCATGATTCATGATTCATGATTCGATTCATGATTCATGATTCATCATTCGATTCATGATTCATGATTCAATTCATGATTCATGATTCGATTCATGATTCTTGATTCATGATTCATGATTCATGATTCGATTCATGATTCAATTCATGATTCATGATTCAATTCATAATTCAATTCATGATTCATAATTCAAGATTCGATTTATGAATCATGATTCAATTCATGATTCATGATTCATGATTCGATTCATTATTCATGATTCATGATTCAATTCATGAATCATGATTCGATTCATGATTCATGATTCATGATTCGATTCATGATTCATGATTCATGATTTAATTCATGATTCATGATTCATGATTCGATTCATGATTAATTATTCATGATTCAATTCATGATTCATGATTCATGATTCGATTCATGATTCATGATTTAATTCATGATTCAATTCATGATTCAAATCATGATTCAATTCATGATTCATGATTCAAATTATGATTCATGATTCATGATTCACGATTCAATTCATGATTCAATTCATGATTCATAATTCAAGATTCGATTTATGATTCATGATTCAATTCATGATTCATGATTCATGATTCGATTCATGATTCATGATTCGATTCATGATTCATGATTCATGATTCAATTCATGATTCATGATTCGATTCATGATTCATGATTCATGATTCGATTCATGATTCATGATTCATGATTCGATTCATGATTCATGATTCATGATTTAATTCATGATTCATCATTCATGGTTCAATTCATGATTCATGATTCATGATTCGATTCAATTCATGATTTATGATTCAATTCATGATTCAATTCATGATTCATGATTCATGATTCAATTAATGATTCATGATTCATGATTCAATTCATGATTCAATTCATGATTCATGATTCATGATTCAATTTATGATTCATGATTCATGATTCAATTCATGATTCAATTCATGATTCAAAATTCATGATTCATGATTCAATTCATGATTAATGATTCATGATTCAATTTAGGATTCATAATTCATGATTCATGATTCAATTCATGATTCATGATTCATAATTCAATTCATGATTCATGATTCAATTCATGATTCATAATTCAAGATTCGATTCATGATTCATGATTCAATTCATGATTCATGATTCATGATTCATGATTCGATTCATGATTCATGATTCAATTCATGATTCAATTCATGATTTAATTCATGATTCAATTCATGATTAATGATTCAATTTATGATTCATGATTCAATTCATGATTCATTTCATGATTCATGATTCAATTTATGATTCATGATTCATGATTCAATTCATGATTCAATTCATGATTCATAATTCATGATTCATGATTCAATTCATGATTAATGATTCATGATTCAATTCATGATTCATGATTCGATTCATGATTCATGATTCAATTCATGATTCAATTCATGATTCATAATTCAAGATTCGATTTATGAATCATGATTCAATTCATGATTCATGACTCATGATTCATGATTCGATTCATGATTCGATTAATGATTCATGATTCATGATTCATAATTCGATTCATGATTCATGATTTAATTCATGATTCATGATTCATGATTCAATTCATGATTCATGATCTGATTCAATTCATGATTCATGATTCAATTCATGATTCATGATTCAATTCATGATTCAATTCATGATTCATGATTCATGATTCAATTAATGATTCATGATTCATGATTCAATTCATGATTCATGATTCAATTCATTATTCAATTCATGATTCATGATTCGATTCATGATTCATGGTTCAATTCATGATTCAATTCATGATTCATGATTCGATTCATGATTCATCATTCAATTCATGATTCATGATTCATGATTCATGATTTATGATTCATGATTCAATTTATGATTCATAATTTGATTCATGATTCATCATTCAATTCATGATTCACTTCATGATTTATTATTCATGATTCATGATTCATGATTCGATTCATAATTCATGATTCATGATTCATGATTCAATTCATGATTCATGATTCAATTCATGATTCATGATTCGATTCATGATTCTTGATTCATGATTCATGATTCATGATTCGATTCATGATTCAATTCATGATTCATGATTCAATTCATGATTCAATTCATGATTCATAATTCAAGATTCGATTTATGAATCATGATTCAATTCATGATTCATGATTCATGATTCGATTCATTATTCATGATTCATGATTCAATTCATGATTCATGATTCGATTCATGATTCATGATTCATGATTCATGATTCGATTCATGATTCATGATTCATGATTTAATTCATGATTCATGATTCATGATTCGATTTATGATTAATTATTCATGATTCAATTCATGATTCATGATTCATGATTCGATTCATGATTTATGATTCAATTCATGATTCAATTCATGATTCATGATTCAATTTATGATTCATTATTCATGATTCACGATTCAATTCATGATTCAATTCATGATTCATAATTCAAGATTCGATTTATGATTCATGATTCAATTCATGATTCATGATTCATGATTCGATTCATGATTCATGATTCGATTCATGATTCATGATTCATGATTCAATTCATGATTCATGATTCATGATTCATGATTCGATTCATGATTCAAGATTCATGATTTAATTCATGATTCATGATTCATGATTTATGATTCGATTCAATTCATGATTCATGATTCAATTCATGATTCAATTCATGATTCATGATTCATGATTCAATTAATGATTCATGATTCATGATTCATAATTCAATTCATGATTCATGATTCAATTCATGATTCAATTCATGATTCATAATTCAAGATTCGATTCATGATTCATGATTCAATTCATGATTCATGATTCGATTCATGATTCATGATTCGATTAATGATTCATGATTCATGATTCATAATTCGATTCATGATTCATGATTTAATTCGTGATTCATGATTCATGATTCATGATTCAATTCATGATTCATGATCTGATTCAATTCATGATTCATGATTCAATTCTTGATTCATGATTGAATTTATGATTCGTTTCCTGATTCAATTCATGATTCATAATTCGATTTATGATTTATGATTCATGATTCAATTCATGATTCATGATTCATGATTCAATTCATGATTCATGATTCATGATTCAATTCATGATTCATGATTCAATTTATGATTCAATTCATGATTCATGATTCGATTCATGATTCATGATTCATGATTTAAATCATGATTCAATTCATGATTCATGATTCAATTTATGATTCATGATTCATGATTCAATTCATGATTCAATTCATGATTCATAATTCATGATTCATGTTTCAATTCATGATTAATGATTCATGATTCGATTCATGATTCATAATTCATGATTCATGATTCAATTCATGATTCATGATTCATAATTCAATTCATGATTCATGATTCAATTCATGATTCAATTCATGATTCATAATTTAAGATTCGATTCATGATTCATGATTCAATTCATGATTCATGATTCATGATTTGATTCATGATTAATTATTCATGATTCAATTTATGATTCATGATTCATGATTCGATTCATGATTCATGATTCAATTCATGATTCAATTCATGATTTAATTCATGATTCAATTCATGATTCATGATTTAATTTATGATTCATGATTCATGATTCACGATTCAATTCATGATTCAATTCATGATTCATAATTCAAGATTCGATTTATGATTCATGATTCAATTCATGATTCATGATTCGATTCATGATTCATGATTCAATTCATGATTCAATTCATGATTCATAATTCAAGATTCGATTCATGATTCATGATTCAATTCATGATTCATGATTCATGATTCATGATTCGATTCATGATTAATTATTCATGATTCAATTTATGATTCATGATTCATGATTCGATTCATGATTCATGATTCAATTCATGATTCAATTCATGATTTAATTCATGATTCAATTCATGATTCATGATTTAATTTATGATTCATGATTCATGATTCACGATTCAATTCATGATTCAATTCATGATTCATAATTCAAGATTCGATTTATGATTCATGATTCAATTCATGATTCATGATTCGATTCATGATTCATGATTCAATTCATGATTCAATTCATGATTCATAATTCAAGATTCGATTTATGAATCATGATTCAATTCATGATTCATGATTCATGATTCATGATTTAATTCATGATTCATGATTCATGATTTATGATTCAATTCATGATTCATGATCTGATTCAATTCATGATTCATGATTCAATTCATGATTCATGATTCAATTCATGATTCAATTCATGATTCATGATTCATGATTCAATTAATGATTCATGATTCATGATTCAATTCATGATTCATGATTCAATTCATGATTCAATTCATTATTCATGATTCAATTCATGATTCAATTCATGATTCATGATTCAATTCATGATTCATGATTCAATTCATGATTCATTTCATGATTCATGATTCAATTCATGATTCGATTCCTGATTCAATTCATTATTCATGATTGAATTCATTATTCAATTCATGATTCATGATTCGATTCATGATTCAATTCATGATTCAATTCATGATTCATGATTCGATTCATGATTTATCATTCAATTCATGATTCATGATTCATGATTCATGATTCATGATTCAATTCATGATTCATAATTTGATTCATGATTCATCATTCGATTCATGATTCACTTCATGATTTATTATTCATGATTCATGATTCATGATTCGATTCATGATTCATGATTCATCATTCGATTCATGATTCATGATTCAATTCATGATTCATGATTCGATTCATGATTCTTGATTCATGATTCATGATTCATGATTCGATTAATGATTCAATTCATGATTCATGATTCAATTCATAATTCAATTCATGATTCATAATTCAAGATTCGATTTATGAATCATGATTCAATTCATGATTCATGATTCATGATTCGATTCATTATTCATGATTCATGATTCAATTCATGAATCATGATTCGATTCATGATTCATGATTCATGATTCGATTCATGATTCATGATTTAATTCATGATTCATGATTCATGATTCGATTCATGATTAATTATTCATGATTCAATTCATGATTCATGATTCATGATTCGATTCATGATTCATGATTTAATTCATGATTCAATTCATGATTCAAATCATGATTCAATTCATGATTCACGATTCAATTCATGATTCATAATTCAAGATTCGATTTATGATTCATGATTCAATTCATGATTCATGATTCATGATTCGATTCATGATTCATGATTCGATTCATGATTCATGATTCATGATTCAATTCATGATTCATGATTCGATTCATGATTCATGATTCATGATTCGATTCATGATTCATGATTCATGATTCGATTCATGATTCATGATTCATGATTTAATTCATGATTCATGATTCATCATTCATGGTTCAATTCATGATTCATGATTCATGATTCGATTCAATTCATGATTTATGATTCAATTCATGATTCAATTCATGATTCATGATTCATGATTCAATTAATGATTCATGATTCATGATTCAATTCATGATTCAATTCATGATTCATGATTCATGATTCAATTTATGATTCATGATTCATGATTCAATTCATGATTCAATTCATGATTCAAAATTCATGATTCATGATTCAATTCATGATTAATGATTCATGATTCAATTTAGGATTCATAATTCATGATTCATGATTCAATTCATGATTCATGATTCATAATTCAATTCATGATTCATGATTCAATTCATGATTCATAATTCAAGATTCGATTCATGATTCATGATTCAATTCATGATTCATGATTCATGATTCATGATTCGATTCATGATTCATGATTCAATTCATGATTCAATTCATGATTTAATTCATGATTCAATTCATGATTAATGATTCAATTTATGATTCATGATTCAATTCATGATTCATTTCATGATTCATGATTCAATTTATGATTCATGATTCATGATTCAATTCATGATTCAATTCATGATTCATAATTCATGATTCATGATTCAATTCATGATTAATGATTCATGATTCAATTCATGATTCATGATTCATGATTCGATTCATGATTCATGATTCAATTCATGATTCAATTCATGATTCATAATTCAAGATTCGATTTATGAATCATGATTCAATTCATGATTCATGACTCATGATTCATGATTCGATTCATGATTCATGATTCGATTAATGATTCATGATTCATGATTCATAATTCGATTCATGATTCATGATTCATGATTTAATTCATGATTCATGATTCATGATTCATGATTCAATTCATGATTCATGATCTGATTCAATTCATGATTCATGATTCAATTCATGATTCATGATTCAATTCATGATTCAATTCATGATTCATGATTCATGATTCAATTAATGATTCATGATTCATGATTCAATTCATGATTCATGATTCAATTCATTATTCAATTCATGATTCATGATTCGATTCATGATTCATGGTTCAATTCATGATTCAATTCATGATTCATGATTCGATTCATGATTCATGATTCATGATTCATGATTTATGATTCATGATTCAATTTATGATTCATAATTTGATTCATGATTCATCATTCAATTCATGATTCACTTCATGATTTATTATTCATGATTCATGATTCATGATTCGATTCATAATTCATGATTCATGATTCATGATTCAATTCATGATTCATGATTCAATTCATGATTCATGATTCGATTCATGATTCTTGATTCATGATTCATGATTCATGATTCGATTCATGATTCAATTCATGATTCATGATTCAATTCATGATTCAATTCATGATTCATAATTCAAGATTCGATTTATGAATCATGATTCAATTCATGATTCATGATTCATGATTCGATTCATTATTCATGATTCATGATTCAATTCATGATTCATGATTCGATTCATGATTCATGATTCATGATTCATGATTCGATTCATGATTCATGATTCATGATTTAATTCATGATTCATGATTCATGATTCGATTTATGATTAATTATTCATGATTCAATTCATGATTCATGATTCATGATTCGATTCATGATTTATGATTCAATTCATGATTCAATTCATGATTCATGATTCAATTTATGATTCATTATTCATGATTCACGATTCAATTCATGATTCAATTCATGATTCATAATTCAAGATTCGATTTATGATTCATGATTCAATTCATGATTCATGATTCATGATTCGATTCATGATTCATGATTCGATTCATGATTCATGATTCATGATTCAATTCATGATTCATGATTCATGATTCATGATTCGATTCATGATTCAAGATTCATGATTTAATTCATGATTCATGATTCATGATTTATGATTCGATTCAATTCATGATTCATGATTCAATTCATGATTCAATTCATGATTCATGATTCATGATTCAATTAATGATTCATGATTCATGATTCATAATTCAATTCATGATTCATGATTCAATTCATGATTCAATTCATGATTCATAATTCAAGATTCGATTCATGATTCATGATTCGATTAATGATTCATGATTCATGATTCATAATTCGATTCATGATTCATGATTTAATTCGTGATTCATGATTCATGATTCATGATTCAATTCATGATTCATGATCTGATTCAATTCATGATTCATGATTCAATTCATGATTCATGATTCAATTCATGATTCAATTCATGATTCATGATTCATGATTCATGATTCAATTAATGATTAATGATTCATGATTCAATTCATGATTCATGATTCAATTCATGATTCATGATTCAATTCATGATTAAATTCATTATTTATGATTCAATTCATGATTCAATTCATGATTCATGATTCAATTCATGATTCATGATTCAATTCATGATTCATGATTCAATTCATGATTCATGATTCAATTCATGATTCATTTCATGATTCAATTCATGATTCATTTCATGATTCATGATTCAATTCATGATTCGATTCCTGATTCAATTCATGATTCATGATTCAATTCATGATTTAATTCATGATTCATGATTCGATTCATGATTCATCATTCAATTCATGATTCATGATTCATGATTCATGATTCAATTCATGATTCATAATTTAATTCATGATTCGATTCATGATTCACTTCATGATTTATTATTCAATATTTCATGATTCATGATTCGATTCATGATTCTTGATTCGATTCATGATTCATGATTCAATTCATGATTCATGATTCGATTCATGATTCTTGATTCATGATTCATGATTCATGATTCGATTCATGATTCAATTCATGATTCATGATTCAATTCATGATTCAATTCATGATTCATAATTCAAGATTCGATTTATGAATCATGATTCAATTCATTATTCATGATTCATGATTCAATTCATGATTCATGATTCGATTCATGATTCATGATTCATGATTCATTATTCGATTCATGATTCATGATTTAATTCATGATTCATGATTCAAGATTCGATTCATGATTAATTATTCATGATTCAATTCATGATTCATGATTCATGATTCAATTCATGATTCAATTCATGATTCAAATCATGATTCAATTCATGATTCATGATTCAATTTATGATTCATGATTCATGATTCACGATTCAATTCATGATTCAATTCATGATTCATAATTCAAGATTCGATTTATGATTCATGATTCAATTCATGATTCATGATTCAATTCATGATTCATGATTCGATTCATGATTCATGATTTATGATTCAATTCATGATTCATGATTCGATTCATGATTCATGATTCGATTCATGATTCATGATTCATGATTTAATTCATGATTCATGATTCAATTCATGATTCATGATTCGATTCAATTCATGATTCATGATTCAATTCATGATTCAATTCATGATTCATGATTCATGATTCAATTAATGATTCATGATTCATGATTCAATTCATGATTCAATTCATGATTCATGATTCATGATTCAATTTATGATTCATGATTCATGATTCAATTCATGATTCAATTCATGATTCATAATTCATGATTCATGATTCAATTCATGATTAATGATTCATGATTCAATTCATGATTCATAATTCATGATTCATGATTCAATTCATGATTCATGATTCATAATTCAATTCATGATTCATGATTCAAAATTATGATTCAATTCATGATTCATAATTCAAGATTCGATTCATGATTCATGATTGAATTCATGATTCATGATTCATGATTCATGATTCAATTCATGATTCAATATTCAATTCATGATTCATGATTCATGATTCATGATTCATGATTCGATTCATGATTCATGATTCAATTCATGATTCAATTCATGATTTAATTCATGATTCAATTCATGATTCATGATTCAATTTATGATTCATGATTCAATTCATGATTCATTTCATGATTCATGATTCAATTCATGATTAATGATTCATGATTCAATTCATGATTCATAATTCATGATTCACGATTCAATTCATGATTCAATTCATGATTCATAATTCAAGATTCGATTTATGATTCATGATTCAATTCATGAT
The DNA here is from genome assembly GCA_036250195.1 of Mixophyes australis. Classification (NCBI taxonomy): domain Eukaryota; kingdom Metazoa; phylum Chordata; class Amphibia; order Anura; family Limnodynastidae; genus Mixophyes; species Mixophyes australis. Next base: position 33,237 of record JAVHZZ010000137.1, on the reverse strand, counting down.
TCATGATTCATGATTCGATTCATGATTCATGATTCGATTAATGATTTATGATTCATGATTCATAATTCGATTCATGATTCATGATTCATGATTCATGATTCATAATTCAAGATTCGATTTATGATTCATGATTCAATTCATGATTCATGATTCATGATTCATGATTCGATTCATGATTCATGATTCGATTAATGATTCATGATTCATGATTCATAATTCGATTCATGATTTAATTCATGATTCGATTAATGATTCATGATTCATGATTCAATTCATGATTCATGATTCAATTTATGATTCATGATTCAATTCATGATTCATTTCATGATTCATGATTCAATTCATGATTAATGATTCATGATTCAATTCATGATTCATAATTCATGATTCACGATTCAATTCATGATTCAATTCAAGATTCATAATTCATAATTCATGATTTAATTCATGATTCATAATTCATGATTCATGAATCAATCCATGATTCAATTCATGATTCAACTCATGATTCATGATTCAATTCAAGATTCATGATTCAATTCATGATTCATGTTTTAATTCATGATTCATGATTCAATTCATGATTCATGATTCAATTTATGATTCATGATTTAATTCATGATCGAATTCATGATTCATGATTAATGATTCAATTTATGATTCATAATTCATGATCCAATTCATGATTCAATTCATGATTCATGATTCATGATTCAATTCATAATCAATGATTCATGATTCAATTCATGATTCATAATTCATGATTCATGATTCAATTCATGATTCATGATTGAATTTATGATTCGTTTCCTGATTCAATTCATGATTCATAATTCGATTTATGATTTATGATTCATGATTCAATTCATGATTCATGATTCATGATTCAATTCATGATTCATGATTCATGATTCAATTCATGATTCATGATTCAATTCATGATTCAATTCATGATTCATGATTCGATTCTTGATTCATGATTCATGATTTAAATCATGATTCAATTCATGATTCATGATTCATGATTCAATTTATGATTCATGATTCATGATTCAATTCATGATTCAATTCATGATTCATAATTCATGATTCATGTTTCAATTCATGATTAATGATTCATGATTCGATTCATGATTCATAATTCATGATTCATGATTCAATTCATGATTCATGATTCATAATTCAATTCATGATTCATGATTCAATTCATGATTCAATTCATGATTCATAATTCAAGATTCGATTCATGATTCATGATTCAATTCATGATTCAATTCATGATTCATGATTCAATTCATGATTCATGATTCATGATTCAATTCATGATTCATGATTCAATTCATGATTCAATTCATGATTCATGATTCGATTCATGATTCATGATTCATGATTTAAATCATGATTCAATTCATGATTCATGATTCATGATTCAATTTATGATTCATGATTCATGATCCAATTCATGATTCAATTCATGATTCATGATTCATGATTCAATTCATAATCAATGATTCATGATTCAATTCATGATTCATAATTCATGATTCATGATTCAATTCTTGATTCATGATTGAATTTATGATTCGTTTCCTGATTCAATTCATGATTCATAATTCGATTTATGATTTATGATTCATGATTCAATTCATGATTCATGATTCATGATTCAATTCATGATTCATGATTCATGATTCAATTCATGATTCATGATTCAATTTATGATTCAATTCATGATTCATGATTCGATTCATGATTCATGATTCATGATTTAAATCATGATTCAATTCATGATTCATGATTCATGATTCAATTTATGATTCATGATTCATGATTCAATTCATGATTCAATTCATGATTCATAATTCATGATTCATGTTTCAATTCATGATTAATGATTCATGATTCGATTCATGATTCATAATTCATGATTCATGATTCAATTCATGATTCATGATTCATAATTCAATTCATGATTCATGATTCAATTCATGATTCAATTCATGATTCATAATTCAAGATTCGATTCATGATTCATGATTCAATTCATGATTCATGATTCATGATTCATGATTTGATTCATGATTAATTATTCATGATTCAATTTATGATTCATGATTCATGATTCGATTCATGATTCATGATTCAATTCATGATTCAATTCATGATTTAATTCATGATTCAATTCATGATTCATGATTTAATTTATGATTCATGATTCATGATTCACGATTCAATTCATGATTCAATTCATGATTCATAATTCAAGATTCGATTTATGATTCATGATTCAATTCATGATTCATGATTCATGATTCGATTCATGATTCATGATTCAATTCATGATTCAATTCATGATTCATAATTCAAGATTCGATTTATGAATCATGATTCAATTCATGATTCATGATTCATGATTCATGATTCGATTCATGATTCATGATTCGATTAATGATTCATGATTCATGATTCATAATTCGAGTCATGATTCATGATTTAATTCATGATTCATGACTCATGATTTATGATTCAATTCATGATTCATGATCTGATTCAATTCATGATTCATGATTCAATTCATGATTCATGATTCAATTCATGATTCAATTCATGATTCATGATTCATGATTCAATTAATGATTCATGATTCATGATTCAATTCATGATTCATGATTCAATTCATGATTCAATTCATTATTCATGATTCAATTCATGATTCAATTCATGATTCATGATTCAATTCATGATTCATGATTCAATTCATGATTCATTTCATGATTCAATTCATGATTCGATTCCTGATTCAATTCATTATTCATGATTGAATTCATTATTCAATTCATGATTCATGATTCGATTCATGATTCAATTCATGATTCAATTCATGATTCATGATTCGATTCATGATTTATCATTCAATTCATGATTCATGATTCAATTCATGATTCATAATTTGATTCATGATTCATCATTCGATTCATGATTCACTTCATGATTTATTATTCATGATTCATGATTCATGATTCGATTCATGATTCATGATTCATCATTCGATTCATGATTCATGATTCAATTCATGATTCATGATTCGATTCATGATTCTTGATTCATGATTCATGATTCATGATTCGATTCATGATTCAATTCATGATTCATGATTCAATTCATAATTCAATTCATGATTCATGATTCATGATTCGATTTATGAATCATGATTCAATTCATGATTCATGATTCATGATTCGATTCATTATTCATGATTCATGATTCAATTCATGAATCATGATTCGATTCATGATTCATGATTCATGATTCGATTCATTATTCATGATTCATGATTCAATTCATGAATCATGATTCAATTCATGATTCAATTCATGATAAATGATTCATGATTCAATTAATGATTCATGATTCATGATTCAATTCATGATTCAATTCATGATTCATGATTCATGATTCAATTTATGATTCATGATTCATGATTCAATTCATGATTCAATTCATGATTCAAAATTCATGATTCATGATTCAATTCATGATTAATGATTCATGATTCAATTTAGGATTCATAATTCATGATTCATGATTCAATTCATGATTCATGATTCATAATTCAATTCATGATTCATGATTCAATTCATGATTCATAATTCAAGATTCGATTCATGATTCATGATTCAATTCATGATTCATGATTCATAATTCAATTCATGATTCATGATTCAATTCATGATTCATGATTCATGATTCGATTCATGATTCAATTCATGATTCAATTCATGATTTAATTCATGATTCAATTCATGATTAATGATTCAATTTATGATTCATGATTCAATTCATGATTCATTTCATGATTCATGATTCAATTTATGATTCATGATTCATGATTCAATTCATGATTCAATTCATGATTCATAATTCATGATTCATGATTCAATTCATGATTAATGATTCATGATTCAATTCATGATTCATGATTCATGATTCGATTAATGATTCATGATTCATGATTCATAATTCGATTCATGATTCATGATTCATGATTTAATTCATGATTCATGATTCATGATTCATGATTCAATTCATGATTCATGATCTGATTCAATTCATGATTCATGATTCAATTCATGATTCATGATTCAATTCATGATCAATTCATGATTCATGATTCATGATTCAATTAATGATTCATGATTCATGATTCAATTCATGATTCATGATTCAATTCATTATTCAATTCATGATTCATGATTCGATTCATGATTCATGATTCGATTCATGATTCATCATTCAATTCATGATTCATGATTCATGATTCATGATTTATGATTCATGATTCAATTTATGATTCATAATTTGATTCATGATTCATCATTCAATTCATGATTCACTTCATGATTTATTATTCATGATTCATGATTCATGATTCGATTCATAATTCATGATTCATGATTCAATTCATGATTCATGATTCAATTCATGATTCATGATTCGATTCATGATTCTTGATTCATGATTCATGATTCATGATTCGATTCATGATTCAATTCATGATTCATGATTCAATTCATGATTCAATTCATGATTCATAATTCAAGATTCGATTTATGAATCATGATTCAATTCATGATTCATGATTCATGATTCGATTCATTATTCATGATTCATGATTCAATTCATGATTCATGATTCGATTCATGATTCATGATTCATGATTCATGATTCGATTCATGATTCATGATTCATGATTTAATTCATGATTCATGATTCATGATTCGATTTATGATTAATTATTCATGATTCAATTCATGATTCATGATTCATGATTCGATTCATGATTTATGATTCAATTCATGATTCAATTCATGATTCATGATTCAATTTATGATTCATTATTCATGATTCACGATTCAATTCATGATTCAATTCATGATTCATAATTCAAGATTCGATTTATGATTCATGATTCAATTCATGATTCATGATTCATGATTCGATTCATGATTCATGATTCGATTCATGATTCATGATTCATGATTCAATTCATGATTTATGATTCATGATTCATGATTCGATTCATGATTCAAGATTCATGATTTAATTCATGATTCATGATTCATGATTTATGATTCGATTCAATTCATGATTCATGATTCAATTCATGATTCAATTCATGATTCATGATTCATGATTCAATTAATGATTCATGATTCATGATTCATAATTCAATTCATGATTCATGATTCAATTCATGATTCAATTCATGATTCATAATTCAAGATTCGATTCATGATTCATGATTCAATTCATGATTCATGATTCGATTCATGATTCATGATTCGATTAATGATTCATGATTCATGATTCATAATTCGATTCATGATTCATGATTTAATTCGTGATTCATGATTCATGATTCATGATTCAATTCACGATTCATGATCTGATTCAATTCATGATTCATGATTCAATTCATGATTCATGATTCAATTCATGATTCAATTCATGATTCATGATTCATGATTCATGATTCAATTAATGATTCATGATTCATGATTCAATTCATGATTCATGATTCAATTCATGATTCATGATTCGATTCATGATTCACTTCATGATTTATTATTCAATATTTCATGATTCATGATTCGATTCATGATTCATGATTCGATTCATGATTCATGATTCAATTCATGATTCATGATTCGATTCATGATTCTTGATTCATGATTCATGATTCATGATTCGATTCATGATTCAATTCATGATTCATGATTCAATTCATGATTCAATTCATGATTCATAATTCAAGATTCGATTTATGAATCATGATTCAATTCATTATTCATGATTCATGATTCAATTCATGATTCATGATTCGATTCATGATTCATGATTCATGATTCATTATTCGATTCATGATTCATGATTCATGATTTAATTCATGATTCATGATTCAAGATTCGATTCATGATTAATTATTCATGATTCAATTCATGATTCATGATTCATGATTCAATTCATGATTCAATTCATGATTCAAATCATGATTCAATTCATGATTCATGATTCAATTTATGATTCACGATTCATGATTCACGATTCAATTCATGATTCAATTCATGATTCATAATTCAAGATTCGATTTATGATTCATGATTCAATTCATGATTCATGATTCATGATTCAATTCATGATTCATGATTCATGATTTAATTCATGATTCTTGATTCAATTCATGATTCATGATTCGATTCAATTCATGATTCATGATTCAATTCATGATTCAATTCATGATTCATGATTCATGATTCAATTAATGATTCATGATTCATGATTCAATTCATGATTCAATTCATGATTCATGATTCATGATTCAATTTATGATTCATGATTCATGATTCAATTCATGATTCAATTCATGATTCATAATTCATGATTCAATTCATGATTAATGATTCATGATTCAATTCATGATTCATAATTCATGATTCATGATTCAATTCATGATTCATGATTCATAATTCAATTCATGATTCATGATTCAAAATTATGATTCAATTCATGATTCATAATTCAAGATTCGATTCATGATTCATGATTGAATTCATGATTCATGATTCATGATTCATGATTCATGATTCAATTCATGATTCAATATTCAATTCATGATTCAATTCATGATTCAATTCATGATTTATAATTCAAGATTCGATTCATGATTCATGATTCAATTCATGATTCATGATTCATGATTCATGATTCATGATTCGATTCATGATTCATGATTCAATTCATGATTCAATTCATGATTTAATTCATGATTCAATTCATGATTCATGATTCAATTTATGATTCATGATTCAATTCATGATTCATTTCATGATTCATGATTCAATTCATGATTAATGATTCATGATTCAATTCATGATTCATAATTCATGATTCACGATTCAATTCATGATTCAATTCATGATTCATAATTCAAGATTCGATTTATGATTCATGATTCAATTCATGATTCATGATTCATGATTCATGATTTGATTAATGCTTTATGATTCATGATTCATAATTCGATTCATGATTCATGATTCATGATTCATGATTCATAATTCAAGATTCGATTTATGATTCATGATTCAATTCATGATTCATGATTCATGATTCATGATTCGATTCATGATTCATGATTCGATTAATGATTCATGATTCATGATTCATAATTCGATTCATGATTTAATTCATGATTCGATTAATGATTCATGATTCATGATTCAATTCATGATTCATGATTCAATTTATGATTCATGATTCAATTCATGATTCATTTCATGATTCATGATTCAATTCATGATTAATGATTCATGATTCAATTCATGATTCATAATTCATGATTCACGATTCAATTCATGATTCAATTCATGATTCATAATTCAAGATTCGATTTATGATTCATGATTCAATTCATGATTCATGATTCATGATTCATGATTCGATTCATGATTCATGATTCGATTAATGATTTATGATTCATGATTCATAATTCGATTCATGATTCATGATTCATGATTCATGATTCATAATTCAAGATTCGATTTATGATTCATGATTCAATTCATGATTCATGATTCATGATTCATGATTCGATTCATGATTCATGATTCGATTAATGATTCATGATTCATGATTCATAATTCGATTCATGATTCATGATTCATGATTTAATTCATGATTCATGATTCATGATTCATGATTCAATTTATGATTCATGATCTGATTCAATTCATGATTCATGATTCAATTCATGATTCATGATTCAATTCATGATTCAATTCATGATTCATGATTCATGATTCAATTAATGATTCATGATTCATGATTCATGATTCAATTCATGATTCAATTCATTATTCATGATTCAATTCATGATTCAATTCATGATTCATGATTCAATTCATGATTCATGATTCAATTCATGATTCATGATTCAATTCATGATTCATTTCATGATTCATGATTCAATTCATGATTCGATTCCTGATTCAATTCATGATTCATGATGGAATTCATTATTCAATTCATGATTCATGATTCGATTCATGATTCAATTCATGATTCAATTCATGATTCATGATTCGATTCATGATTCATCATTCAATTCATGATTCATGATTCATGATTCATGATTCATGATTCATGATTCATGATTCATGATTCATGATTCATGATTCAATTCATGATTCATAATTTGATTCATGCTTCATCATTCAATTCATGATTCACTTCATGATTTATTATTCATGATTCATGATTCATGATTCGATTCATAATTCATGATTCATGATTCATGATTCAATTCATGATTCATGATTCAATTCATGATTCATGATTCGATTCATGATTCTTGATTCATGATTCATGATTCATGATTCGATTCATTATTCAATTCATGATTCATGATTCAATTCATGATTCAATTCATGATTCATAATTCAAGATTCGATTTATGAATCATGATTCAATTCATGATTCATGATTCATGATTCGATTCATTATTCATGATTCATGATTCAATTCATGATTCATAATTCAAGATTCGATTTATGAATCATGATTCAATTCATGATTCATGATTCATGATTCGATTCATTATTCATGATTCATGATTCAATTCATGATTCATGATTCGATTCATGATTCATGATTCATGATTCAATTCATGATTCAATTCATGATTCACTTCATGATTTATTATTCATGATTCATGATTCATGATTCAATTCATGATTCATGATTCATGATTCGATTCATGATTTATGATTCAATTCATGATTCAATTCATGATTCAATTCATGATTCACTTCATGATTTATTATTCATGATTCATGATTCATGATTCGATTCATGATTCATGATTTATGATTCAATTCATGATTCATGATTCGATTCATGATTCTTGATTCATGATTCATGATTCATGATTCGATTCATTATTCAATTCATGATTCATGATTCAATTCATGATTCATAATTCAAGATTCGATTTATGAATCATGATTCAATTCATGATTCATGATTCATGATTCGATTCATTATTCATGATTCATGATTCAATTCATGATTCATGATTCGATTCATGATTCATGATTCCTGATTCATGATTCGTTTCTTGATTCATGATTCATGATTTAATTCATGATTCATGATTCGATTCATGATTAATTATTCATGATTCAATTCATGATTCATGATTCGATTCATGATTTATGATTCAATTCATGATTCAATTCATGATTCAATTCATGATTCAATTCATGATTCATAATTCAAGATTCAATTTATGATTCATGATTCATGATTCACGATTCAATTCATGATTCAATTCATGATTCATAATTCAAGATTCGATTTATGATTCATGATTCAATTCATGATTTATGATTCGATTCATGATTCATGATTTATGATTCGATTCATGATTCATGATTCGATTCATGATTCATGATTCATGATTCGATTCATGATTCAAGATTCATGATTTAATTCATGATTCATGATTCATGATTCATGATTCATGATTCAATTCATGATTCATGATTCATGATTCGATTCAATTCATGATTCATGATTCAATTCATGATTCATGATTCAATTCATGATTCATGATTCATGATTCAATTAATGATTCATGATTCATGATTCAATTAATGATTCATGATTCATGATTCAATTCATGATTCAATTCATGATTCATGATTCATGATTCAATTCATGATTCAATTCATGATTCATAATTCATGATTCATGATTCAATTCATGATTTATGATTCATAATTCAATTCATGATTCATGATTCAATTCATGATTCAATTCATGATTCATAATTCAAGATTCGATTCATGATTCATGATTCAATTCATGATTCATGATTCATGATTCATGATTCGATTCATGATTAATTATTCATGATTCAATTTATGATTCTTGATTCATGATTCGATTCATGATTCATGATTCAATTCATGATTCAATTCATGATTTAATTCATGATTCAATTCATGATTCAATTCATTATTCATGATTCAATTCATGATTCAATTCATGATTCAATTCATGATTCATGATTCATGATTCAATTAATGATTCATGATTCAATTCATGATTCATGATTCAATTCATGATTCAATTCATTATTCATGATTCAATTCATGATTTAATTCATGATTCATGATTCAATTCATGATTCATTTCATGATTCATGATTCAATTCATGATTCGATTCCTGATTCAATTCATGATTCATAATTGAATTCATTATTCAATTCATGATTCATGATTCGATTCATGATTCATGATTCAATTCATGATTCAATTCATGATTCATGATTCGATTCATGATTCATCATTCAATTCATGATTCATGATTCATGATTCATGATTCATGATTCAATTCATGATTCATAATTTGATTCATGATTCATCATTCAATTCATGATTCAATTCATGATTCATGATTCGATTCATGATTCATCATTCAATTCATGATTCATGATTCATGATTCAATTCATGATTCATAATTTTATTCATGATTCATCATTCAATTCATGATTCATGATTCATGATTCATGATTCGATTCATGATTCATGATTCAATTCATGATTCATGATTCGATTCATGATTCTTGATTCATGATTCATGATTCATGATTCGATTCATGATTCAATTCATGATTCATGATTCAATTCATGATTCAATTCATGATTCATAATTCAAGATTCGATTTATGAATCATCATTCAATTCATGATTCACTTCATGATTTATTATTCATGATTCATGATTCATGATTCGATTCATAATTCATGATTCATGATTCGATTCATGATTCATGATTCAATTCATGATTCATGATTCGATTCATGATTCTTGATTCATGATTCATGATTCAATTCATGATTCAATTCATGATTCATAATTCAAGATTCGATTTATGAATCATGATTCAATTCATGATTCATGATTCATGATTCAATTCATTATTCATGATTCATGATTCAATTCATGATTCATGATTCGATTCATGATTCATGACTCATGATTCATGATTCGTTTCATGATTCATGATTCATGATTCAATTCATGATTCATGATTCATGATTCGATTCATGATTTATGATTCAATTCATGATTCAATTCATGATTCAATTCATGATTCAATTCATGATTCATGATTCAATTTATGATTCATGATTCATGATTCACGATTCAATTCATGATTCATAATTCAAGATTCGATTTATGATTCATGATTCAATTCATGATTCATGATTCATGATTCGATTCATGATTCATGATTCGATTCATGATTCATGATTCATGATTCAATTCATGATTCATGATTCGATTCATGATTCATGATTCATGATTCGATTCATGATTCAAGATTCATGATTTAATTCATGATTCATGATTCATGATTCATGATTCAATTCATGATTCATGATTCATGATTCGATTCAATTCATGATTCATGATTCAATTCATGATTCAATTCATGATTCATGATTCATGATTCAATTAATGATTCATGATTCATGATTCAATTAATGATTCATGATTCATGATTCAATTCATGATTCAATTCATGATTCATGATTCATGATTCAATTTATGATTCATGATTCATGATTCAATTCATGATTCAATTCATGATTCATAATTCATGATTCATGATTCAATTCATGATTAATGATTCATGATTCAATTCATGATTCATAATTCATGATTCATGATTCAATTCATGATTTATGATTCATAATTCAATTCATGATTCATGATTCAATTCATGATTCAATTCATGATTCATGATTCATGATTCATGATTCATGATTCGATTCATGATTAATTATTCATGATTCAATTTATGATTCATGATTCATGATTCGATTCATGATTCATGATTCAATTCATGATTCAATTCATGGATTAATTCATGATTCAATTCATGATTCAATTCATGATTCATAATTCAAGATTCGATTTATAAATCATGATTCAATTCATGATTCATGATTCATAATTCGATTCATGATTCATGATTCATGATTTAATTCATGATTCATGATTCATGATTCATGAATCAATTCTTGATTCATGATCTGATTCAATTCATGATTCATGATTCAATTCATGATTCATGATTCAATTCATGATTCAATTCATGATTCATGATTCAATTAATGATTCATGATTCATGATTCAATTCATGATTCATGATTCAATTCATTATTCATTTCATGATTCATGATTCAATTCATGATTCGATTCCTGATTCAATTCATGATTCATGATTGAATTCATTATTCAATTCATGATTCATGATTCGATTCATTATTCATGATTCAATTCATGATTCAATTCATGATTCATTTCATGATTCATGATTCATCATTCAATTCATGATTCATGATTCATGATTCATGATTCATGATTCATGATTCAATTCATGATTCATAATTTGATTCATGATTCATCATTCAATTCATGATTCAATTCATGATTCATGATTCGATTCATGATTCATGATTCATGATTCATGATTCATGATTCATGATTCATGATTCATGATTCAATTCATGATTCATAATTTGATTCATGATTCATCATTCAATTCATGATTCACTTCATGATTTATTATTCATGATTCATGATTCGATTCATAATTCATGATTCATGATTCATGATTCGATTCATGATTCATGATTCAATTCATGATTCATGATTCGATTCATGATTCATGATTCGATTCATGATTCATGATTCAATTCATGATTCATGATTCGATTCATGATTCTTGATTCATGATTCATGATTCATGATTCGATTCATGATTCAATTCATGATTCATGATTCAATTCATGATTCAATTCATGATTCATAATTCAAGATTCGATTTATGAATCATCATTCAATTCATGATTCACTTCATGATTTATTATTCATGATTCATGATTCATGATTCGATTCATAATTCATGATTCATGATTCATGATTCGATTCATGATTCATGATTCAATTCATGATTCATGATTCGATTCATGATTCTTGATTCATGATTCATGATTTATGATTCGATTCATTATTCAATTCATGATTCATGATTCAATTCATGATTCAATTCATGATTCATAATTCAAGATTCGATTTATGAATCATGATTCAATTCATGATTCATGATTCATGATTCGATTCATTATTCATGATTCATGATTCATGATTCAATTCATGATTCATGATTCAATTCATGATTCATGATTCGATTCATGATTCATGATTCATGATTCGATTCATGATTCATGATTCGATTCATGATTTATGATTCAATTCATGATTCAATTCATGATTCAATTCATGATTCAATTTATGATTCAATTCATGATTCATGATTCAATTTATGATTTATGATTCATGATTCACGATTCAATTCATGATTCAATTCATGATTCATAATTCAAGATTAGATTTATGATTCATGATTCAATTCATGATTCATGATTCATGATTCGATTCATGATTCATGATTCGATTCATGATTCATGATTCATGATTCAATTCATGATTCATGATTCGATTCATGATTCATGATTCATGATTCGATTCATGATTCAAGATTCATGATTTAATTCATGATTCATGATTCATGATTCATGATTCAATTCATGATTCATGATTCATGATTCGATTCAATTCATGATTCATGATTCAATTCATGATTCAATTCATGATTCATGATTCAATTAATGATTCATGATTCATGATTCAATTCATGATTCATGATTCATGATTCAATTCATGATTCAATTCATGATTCATGATTCATGATTCAATTTATGATTCATGATTCATGATTCAATTCATGATTCAATTCATGATTCATAATTCATGATTCATGATTCAATTCATGATTAATGATTCATGATTCAATTCATGATTCATAATTCATGATTCATGATTCAATTCATGATTCATGATTCATAATTCAATTCATGATTCATGATTCAATTCATGATTCAATTCATGATTCATAATTCAAGATTCGATTCATGATTCATGATTCAATTCATGATTCATGATTCATGATTCATGATTCGATTCATAATTCATGATTCAATTCATGATTTAATTCATGATTTAATTCATGATTCAATTCATGATTCAATTCATGATTCATAATTCAAGATTTGATTTATAAATCATGATTCAATTCATGATTCATGATTCATGATTCATAATTCGATTCATGATTCATGATTCATGATTTAATTCATGATTCATGATTCATTATTCATGAATAAATTCTTGATTCATGATCTGATTCAATTCATGATTCATGATTCAATTCATGATTCATGATTCAATTCATGATTCAATTCATTATTCATGATTCAATTCATGATTCAATTCATGATTCATGATTCAATTCATGATTCATGATTGAATTCATGATTCATTTCATGATTCATGATTCGATTCATGATTCATGATTCAATTCATGATTCAATTCATGATTCTTGATTCGATTCATGATTCATCATTCAATTCATGATTCATGATTCATGATTCATGATTCATGATTCATGATTCATGATTCAATTCATGATTCATAATTTGATTCATGATTCATCATTCAATTCATGATTCACTTCATGATTTATTATTCATGATTCATGATTTATTATTCATGATTCATGATTCATGATTCGATTCATAATTCAGGATTCATGATTCATGATTCGATTCATGATTCATGATTCAATTCATGATTCATGATTCGATTCATGATTCTTGATTCATGATTCATGATTCATGATTCGATTCATGATTCAATTCATGATTCATGATTCAATTCATGATTCAATTCATGATTCATAATTCAAGATTCGATTTATGAATCATGATTCAATTCATGATTCATGATTCATAATTCGATTCATTATTCATGATTCATGATTCAATTCATGATTCATGATTCGATTCATGATTCATGATTCATGATTCATGATTCAATTCATGATTCATGATTCATGATTTAATTCATGATTCATGATTCATGATTCGATTCATGATTAATTATTCATGATTCAATTCATGATTCATGATTCATGATTCGATTCATGATTTATGATTCAATTCATGATTCAATTTATGATTCAATTCATGATTCAATTCATGATTCATGATTGAATTTATGATTCATGATTCATGATTCACGATTCAATTCATGATTCAATTCATGATTCATAATTCAAAATTCGATTTATGATTCATGATTCAATTCATGATTCATGATTCATGATTCGATTCATGATTCATGATTCGATTCATGATTCATGATTCATGATTCAATTCATGATTCATGATTCGATTCATGATTCATGATTCATGATTCGATTCATGATTCAAGATTCATGATTTAATTCATGATTCATGATTCATGATTCAATTCATGATTCATGATTCATGATTCGATTCAATTCATGATTCATGATTCAATTCATGATTCAATTCATGATTCATAATTCATGATTCAATTCATGATTCATGATTCATGATTCAATTAATGATTCATGATTCATGATTCAATTCATGATTCAATTCATGATTCATGATTCATGATTCAATTTATGATTCATGATTCATGATTCAATTCATGATTCAATTCATGAGTCATAATTCATGATTCATGATTCAATTCATGATTAATGATTCATGATTCAATTCATGATTCATAATTCATGATTCATGATTCAATTCATGATTCATGATTCATAATTCAATTCATGATTCATGATTCAATTCATGATTCAATTCATGATTCATAATTCAAGATTCGATTCATGATTCATGATTTAATTCATGATTCATGATTCAATTCATGATTCATAATTAATGATTCATGATTCATGATTCGATTCATGATTAATTATTCATGATTCAATTCATGATTCATGATTCATGATTCAATTCATGATTCATGATTCATGATTCGATTCATGATTCATGATTCAATTTATGATTCATGATTCATGATTCACGATTCAATTCATGATTCAATTCAAGATTCATAATTCAAGATTCGATTTATGATTCATGATTCAATTCATGATTCATGATTCATGATTCGATTCATGATTCATGATTCGATTCATGATTCATGATTCATGATTCAATTCATAATTCATGATTCGATTCATGATTCATGATTCATGATTCATGATTCGATTCATGATTCAAGATTCATGATTTAATTCATGATTCATGATTCATGATTCATGATTCAATTCATGATTCATGATTCATGATTCGATTCAATTCATGATTCATGATTCAATTCATGATTCAATTCATGATTCATGATTCATGATTCAATTCATGATTCTATTCATGATTCATGATTGATGATTCAATTTATGATTCATGATTCATGATTCAATTCATGATTCATGATTCAATTTTTGATTCAATTCATGATTCATGATTCAATTCATGATTCATTTCATGATTCATGATTCAATTCAAGAGTCGATTCCTGATTCAATTCATAATTCATGATTGAATTCATTATTGAATTCATGATTCATGATTCGATTCATGATTCAATTCATGATTCATGATTCATGATTCATGATTCATGATTCAATTCATGATTCATAATTTGATTCATGATTCGATTCATGATTCACTTCATGATTTATGATTCATGATTCATGATTCATAATTCGATTCATGATTCATGATTCATGATTCATGATTCATGATTCGATTCATGATTCATGATTCAATTCATGATTCATGATTCGATTCATGATTCTTGATTCATGATTCATGATTCATGATTCATGATTCATGATTCGATTCATGATTCATGATTCATGAATCAATTCATGATTCATGATTCGATTCATGATTCATGATTCATGATTCAATTCATGATTCATGATTCATGATTCAATTCATGATTCATGATTCATGATTCATGATTCATGATTCGATTCATGATTCATGATTTAATTCATGATTCATTATTCATGATTCATGATTCATGATTCATGATTCAATTCATGATTCATGATTCATGATTCGATTCATGATTCATGATTCAATTCATGATTCATGATTCAATTCATGATTCAATTCATGATTCATGATTGATGATTCAATTAATGATTTATGATTGATGATTCAATTCATGATTCAATTCATGATTCATGATTGATGATTCAATTTATGATTCATGATTCATGATTCAATTCATGATTCATGATTCAATTCATGATTCAATTCATGATTCATGATTCAATCCATGATTCATGATTTATGATTCATGATTCATGATTCAATTCATTATTCAATTCATGATTCATGATTCAATTCATGATTCATGATTCGATTCATAATTCATGATTCAATTCATGATTCAATTCATCATTCATGATTCGATTCATGATTCATCATTCAATTCATGATTCATGATTCATGATTCATGATTCACTTCATGATTTATGATTCATGATTCATGATTCATGATTCGATTCATGATTCATGATTTAAATCATTATACAATTCATGATTCACTTCATGATTTAGGATTCATGATTCATGATTCATGATTCGATTCATGATTCATGATTTAAATCATTATACAATTCATGATTCGATTCATGATTCATGATTCGATTCATGATTCATGATTCATGATTTAATTCATGATTTATGATTTATGATTCAAGATTCAATTCATGATTCATAATTCATGATTCGATTTATTATTTATGATTCAATTAATGATTCGTGATTCATGATTCAAATCATTATACAATTCATGATTCGATTCATGATTCATGATTCGATTCATGATTCATGATTCATGATTTAATTCATGATTTATGATTTATGATTCAAGATTCAATTCATGATTCATAATTCATGATTCGATTTATTATTCATGATTCAATTCATGATTCATGATTCATGATTCAAATCATGATTCATGATTAGATTCATGATTCAATTCATGATTCATGATTCAATTCATGATTCAATTCATGATTTATGATTGATGATTCAATTTATGATTCATGATTCATGATTCATGATTCATGATTCAATTCATGATTCAATTCATAATTCATGATTCATGATTCAATTCATGATTCATGATTCATAATTCAATTCATGATTCATGATTCAATTCATGATCCATTTCCTGATTCAATTCATGATTCATGATTCGAGATTCAATTCATGATTCAATTCATGATTCATAATTCAAGATTTGATTCATGATTCATGATTCAATTCATGATTCATGATTCATGATTAATTATTCATGATTAAATTCATGATTCATGATTCATGATTCGATTCATGATTCATGATTCAATTCATGATTCAATTCATGATTCATAATTCATGATTCATGATTCAATTCATGATTAATGATTCATGATTCGATTCATTATTCATGATTCAATTCATGATTCGTGATTCATGATTCAAATCATGATTCATGATTCGATTCATGATTTATGATTCAATTCATGATTCATGATTCATGATTAAATTCATGATTCAATTCATGATTCATGATTGATGATTCAATTTATGAGTCATGATTCATGATTCATGATTCATGATTCATGATTCATGATTCAATTCATGATTCATGATTCATGATTCAATTCATGATTCAATTCATGATTCATGATTCATGATTCAATTCATGATTCATGATTCATGATTCAATTCATGATTCATGATTCATGATTCAATTCATGATTCATGATTCATGATTCATGATTCAATTAATGATTCATGATTCATGATTCAATTCATGATTCAATTCATGATTCATGATTGATGATTCAATTTATGATTCATGATTCATGATTCAATTCATGATTCATGATTCATTTCATGATTCAATTCAAGATTCAAATCATGATTAATGATTGAATTCATTATTCAATTCATAATTCATGATTTGATTCATGATTCATGATACAATTCATGATTCAATTCATGATTCATGATTCGATTCATGATTCATGATTCGATTCATGATTTATGATTCAATTCATGATTCAATTCATGATTCATGATTCGATTCATGATTCATGATTCATGATTCACTTCATGATTCATGATTCATGATTCATGATTTGATTCATGATTCATGATTCATGATTCATGATTCGATTCATGATTCATGATTCAATTCATGATTCATGATTCATGATTCATGATTCATGATTCGATTCATGATTCATGATTCAATTCATGATTCATGATTCGATTTATGATTCTTGATTCATGATTCGATTCATAATTCATGATTCATGATTCAATTCATGATTCATGATTCATGATTCATGATTCGATTCATGATTCATGAATCAATTCATGATTCATGAATCAATTCATGATTCATGATTCGATTCATGATTCATGATTCATGATTCAATTCATGATTCATGATTTGATTCATGATTCATGATTTGATTCATGATTTATGATTCATGATTCATGATTCAATTCATGATTCATGATTCGATTCATGATTCTTGATTCATGATTCATGATTCGAATCATGATTCATGATTCATTATTTAATTCATGATTTATGATTCATGATTCAAGATTCAATTCATGATTCATAATTCATGATTCGATTTATTATTCATGATTCAATTCATGATTCATGATTCATGATTCAAATCATGATTCATGATTAGATTCATGATTCAATTCATGATTCATGATTCAATTCATGATTCATGATTCAATTCATGATTCAATTCATGATTTATGATTGATGATTCAATTTATGATTCATGATTCATGATTCATGATTCATGATTCAATTCATGATTCAATTCATGATTCATGATTCATGATTCAATTCAAGATTCATAATTCATGATTCATGATTTAATTCATGATTCATAATTCATGATTCATGATTCAATTCATGATTCATGATTCATGAATCAATCCATGATTCAATTCATGATTCATAATTCATGATTCATGATTCAATTCATGATTCATGATTCATGAATCAATCCATGATTCAATTCATGATTCAACTCATGATTCATGATTCAATTCAAGATTCATGATTCATGATTCAATTCATGATTAATGATTCATGATCCAATTCATGATTCAATTCATGATTCATGATTCATGATTCAATTCATGATTAATGATTCATGATTCAATTCATGATTCATAATTCATGATTCATGATTCAATTCATGATTCATGATTCAATTCATGATTCATGATTCAATTAATGATTCATGATTGAATTTATGATTCGTTTCCTGATTCAATTCATGATTTATAATTCGATTTATGATTTAGTATTCATGATTCAATTCATGATTCATGATTCAATTCATGATTCATGCTTCATGAATCAATTCATGATTCAATTCATGATTCATGATTCAATTCATAATTCAATTCATGATTCATGATTCGATTCATGATTCATGATTCATGATTTAAATCATTATTCAATTCATAATTCATGATTCAATTTATGATTCATGATTCATGATTCAATTCATGATTCAATTCATAATTCATGATTCATGATTCAATTCATGATTAATGATTCATGATTCAATTCATGATTCATAATTCATGATTCATGATTCAATTCATGATTCATGATTCATAATTCAATTCATGATTCATGATTCAATTCATGATTCAATTCATGATTCATAATTCAAGATTCGATTCATGATTCATGATTCAATTCATGATTCATGATTCATGATTCATGATTCGATTCATGATTAATTATTTATGATTCAATTTATGATTCATGATTCATGATTCGATTCATGATTCATGATTCAATTCATGATTCAATTCATGAATTAATTCATGATTCAATTCATGATTCATGATTCAATTTATGATTCATGATTCATGATTCATGATTCGATTCATGATTAATTATTCATGATTCAATTTATGATTCATGATTCATGATTCGATTCATGATTCATGATTCAATTCATGATTCAATTCATGATTTAATTCATGATTCAATTCATGATTCATGATTTAATTTATGATTCATGATTCATGATTCACGATTCAATTCATGATTCAATTCATGATTCATAATTCAAGATTCGATTTATGATTCATGATTCAATTCATGATTCAATTCATGATTCATAATTCAAGATTCGATTTATAAATCATGATTCATGATTCAATTCATTATTCATGGTTCATGATTCAATTTATGATTCATAATTCATGATTCATGATTCAATTCATGATTCATGATTCATAATTCAATTCATGATTCATGATTCAATTCATGATCCATTTCCTGATTCAATTCATGATTCATGATTCGAGATTCAATTCATGATTCAATTCATGATTCATAATTCAAGATTTGATTCATGATTCATGATTCAATTCATGATTCATGATTCATAATTCAATTCATGATTCATGATTCAATTCATGATTCATGATTCATGATTCGATTCATGATTCATGATTCAATTCATGATTCAATTCATGATTCATAATTCATGATTCATGATTCAATTCATGATTAATGATTCATGATTCGATTCATTATTCATGATTCAATTCATGATTCGTGATTCATGATTCAAATCATGATTCATGATTCAAATCATGATTCATGATTCGATTCATGATTTATGATTCAATTCATGATTCATGATTCATGATTAAATTCATGATTCAATTCATGATTCATGATTGATGATTCAATTTATGAGTCATGATTCATGATTCATGATTCATGATTTATTATTCATGATTCATGATTCAATTCATGATTCATGATTCATGATTCATGATTCATGATTCAATTCATGATTCAATTCATGATTCATGATTCATGATTCATGATTCAATTCATGATTCATGATTCATGATTCGATTCATGATTCAATTCATGATTCATGATTCAATTCATGATTCATGATTCATGATTCAATTAATGATTCATGATTCATGATTCAATTCATGATTCAATTCATGATTCATGATTGATGATTCAATTTATGATTCATGATTCATGATTCAATTCATGATTCATGATTCAATTCATGATTCAATTCAAGATTCAAATCATGATTCATGATTGAATTCATTATTCAATTCATAATTCATGATTCGATTCATGATTCATGATACAATTCATGATTCAATTCATGATTCATGATTCGATTCATGATTTATGATTCAATTCATGATTCAATTCATGATTCATGATTCGATTCATGATTCATGATTCATGATTCATGATTCGATTCATGATTCATGATTCAATTCATGATTCATGATTCGATTCATGATTCTTGATTCATGATTCATGAGTCATGATTCGATTCATGATTCATGATTCATGATTCAATTCATGATTCATGATTCATGATTCATGATTCGATTCATGATTCATGATTCATGAATCAATTCATGATTCATGATTCGATTCATGATTCATGATTCAATTCATGATTCATGATTTGATTCATGATTCATGATTCATGATTTGATTCATGATTTATGATTCATGATTCATGATTCGATTCATGATTCATGATTCGATTCATGATTCTTGATTCATGATTCATGATTCGAATCATGATTCATGATTCATTATTTAATTCATGATTTATGATTCATGATTCAAGATTCAATTCATGATTCATAATTCATGATTCGATTTATTATTCATGATTCAATTCATGATTCATGATTCATGATTCAAATCATGATTCATGATTAGATTCATGATTCAATTTATGATTCATGATTCAATTCATGATTCAATTCATGATTTATGATTGATGATTCAATTTATGATTCATGATTCATGATTCATGATTCATGATTCAATTCATGATTCATGATTCATGATTCAATTCAAGATTCATAATTCATAATTCATAATTTAATTCATGATTCATAATTCATGATTCATGATTCATAATTCATGATTCATGATTCAATTCATGATTCATGATTCATGAATCAATCCATGATTCAATTCGTGATTCAACTCATGATTCATGATTCAATTCAAGATTCATGATTCATGATTCAATTCATGATTAATGATTCATGATCCAATTCATGATTCAATTCATGATTCATGATTCATGATTCAATTCCTGATTAATGATTCATGATTCAATTCATGATTCATAATTCATGATTCATGATTCAATTCATGATTCATGATTCAATTCATGATTCATGATTCAATTCATGATTCATGATTGAATTTATGATTCGTTTCCTGATTCAATTCATGATTCATAATTCGATTTATGATTTATGATTCATGATTCAATTCATGATTCATGATTCAATTCATGATTCATGATTCATGATTCAATTCATGATTCAATTCATGATTCATGATTCAATTCATAATTCAATTCATGAATCATGATTCGATTCATGATTCATGATTCAATTCATGATTCATGATTCATGATTCATGATTCGATTCATGATTAATTATTCATGATTCAATTTATGATTCATGATTCATGATTAGATTCATGATTCATGATTCAATTCATGATTCAATTCATGATTTAATTCATGATTCAATTCATGATTCCTGATTCAATTTATGATTCATGATTCATGATTCATGATTCATGATTCGATTCATGATTAATTATTCATGATTCAATTTATGATTCATGATTCATGATTCGATTCATGATTCATGATTCAATTCATGATTCAATTCATGATTTAATTCATGACTCAATTCATGATTCATGATTCAATTTATGATTCATGATTCATGATTCACGATTCAATTCATGATTCAATTCATGATTCATAATTCAATATTCGATTTATGATTCATGATTCAATTCATGATTCATGATTCGATTCATGATTCATGATTCAATTCATGATTCAATTCATGATTCATAATTCAAGATTCGATTTATGAATCATGATTCAATTCATGATTCATGATTCATGATTCATGATTCGATTCATGATTCATGATTCGATTAATGATTCATGATTCATGATTCATGATTCAATTCATGATTCATGATCTGATTCAATTCATGATTCATGATTTATGATTCATGATTCATGATTCAATTCATGATTCATGATTCAATTCATGATTCAATTCATGATTCAGGATTCATGATTCAATTAATGATTCATGATTCATGATTCAATTCATGATTCATGATTCAATTCATGATTCAATTCATTATTCATGATTCAATTCATGATTCAATTCATGATTCATGATTCAATTCATGATTCATGATTCAATTTATGATTCATTTCATGATTCATGATTCAATTCATGATTCGATTCCTGATTCAATTCATGATTCATGATTGAATTCATTATTCAATTCATGATTCATGATTCGATTCATTAATTCATGATTCAATTCATGATTCAATTCATGATTCATGATTCGATTCATGATTCATCATTCAATTCATGATTCATGATTCATGATTCATGATTCATGATTCATCATTCAATTCATGATTCATAATTTGATTCATGATTCATCATTCGATTCATGATTTACTTCATGATTTATTATTCATGATTCATGATTCATGATTCGATTCATGATTCATGATTCATGATTCATGATTCAATTCATGATTCATGATTCGATTCATGATTCTTGATTCATGATTCATGATTCATGATTCGATTCATGATTCAATTCATGATTCATGATTCAATTCATGATTCAATTCATGATTCATAATTCAAGATTCGATTTTTGAATCATGATTCAATTCATGATTCATGATTCTATTCATGATTCATGATTCATGATTCGATTCATGATTCATAATTCAAGATTCATGATTCATGATTTAATTCATGATTCATGATTCATGATTCGATTCATGATTAATTATTCATGATTCAATTCATGATTCATGATTCATGATTCGATTCATGATTCATGATTCAATTCATGATTCAATTCATGATTCAATTCATGATTCAATTCATGATTCATGATTCAATTTATGATTCATGATTCATGATTCACGATTCAATTCATGATTCAATTCATGATTCATAATTCAAGATTCGATTTATGATTCATGATTCAATTCATGATTCATGATTCATGATTCGATTCATGATTCATGATTCGATTCATGATTCATGATTCATGATTCAATTCATGATTCATGATTCGATTCATGATTCATGATTCATGATTCATGATTTGATTCATGATTCATGATTCATGATTTAATTCATGATTCATGATTCATGATTCATGATTCAATTCATGATTCATGATTCATGATTCGATTCAATTCATGATTCATGATTCAATTCATGATTCAATTCATGATTCATGATTCAATTAATGATTCATGATTCATGATTCAATTCATGATTCAATTCATGATTCATGATTGATGATTCAATTTATGATTCATGATTCAATTCATGATCCATTTCCTGATTCAATTCATGATTCATGATTCGAGATTCAATTCATGATTCAATTCATGATTCATAATTCAAGATTTGATTCATGATTCAATTCATGATTCATGATTCATAATTCAATTCATGATTCATGATTCAATTCATGATTCATGATTTATGATTCATAATTCATGATTCATGATTCAATTCATGATTCATGATTCATAATTCAATTCATGATTCATGATTCAATTCATGATCCATTTCCTGATTCAATTCATGATTCATGATTCGAGATTCAATTCATGATTCAATTCATGATTCATAATTCAAGATTTGATTCATGATTCATGATTCAATTCATGATTCATGATTCATAATTCAATTCATGATTCATGATTCAATTCATGATTCATGATTCATGATTCGATTCATGATTCATGATTCAATTCATGATTCAATTCATGATTCATAATTAATGATTCATGATTCAATTCATGATTAATGATTCATGATTCGATTCATTATTCATGATTCAATTCATGATTCGTGATTCATGATTCAAATCATGATTCATGATTCAAATCATGATTCATGATTCGATTCATGATTTATGATTCAATTCATGATTCATGATTCATGATTAAATTCATGATTCAATTCATGATTCATGATTGATGATTCAATTTATGAGTCATGATTCATGATTCATGATTCATGATTTATTATTCATGATTCATGATTCAATTCATGATTCATGATTCATGATTCATGATTCAATTCATGATTCAATTCATGATTCATGATTCATGATTCATGATTCAATTCATGATTCATGATTCATGATTCGATTCATGATTCAATTCATGATTCAATTCATGATTCATGATTCAATTCATGATTCATGATTCATGATTCATGATTCAATTAATGATTCATGATTCATGATTCAATTCATGATTCAATTCATGATTCATGATTGATGATTCAATTTATGATTCATGATTCATGATTCAATTCATGATTCATGATTCAATTCATGATTCAATTCAAGATTCAAATCATGATTCATGATTGAATTCATTATTCAATTCATAATTCATGATTCGATTCATGATTCATGATACAATTCATGATTCATGATTCGATTCATGATTTATGATTCAATTCATGATTCAATTCATGATTCATGATTCGATTCATGATTCATAATTCATGATTCACTTCATGATTCATGATACATGATTCATGATTCGATTCATGATTCATGATTCATGAATCAATTCATGATTCATGATTCGATTCATGATTCATGATTCAATTCATGATTCATGATTTGATTCATGATTCATGATTCATGATTTGATTCATGATTTATGATTCATGATTCATGATTCAATTCATGATTCATGATTCGATTCATGATTCTTGATTCATGATTCATGATTCGAATCATGATTCATGATTCATTACTTAATTCATGATTTATGATTCATGATTCAAGATTCAATTCATGATTCATAATTCATGATTCGATTTATTATTCATGATTCAATTCATGATTCATGATTCATGATTCAAATCATGATTCATGATTAGATTCATGATTCAATTCATGATTCATGATTCAATTCATGATTCAATTCATGATTTATGATTGATGATTCAATTTATGATTCATGATTCATGATTCATGATTCAATTCATGATTCATGATTCATGATTCAATTCAAGATTCATAATTCATAATTCATGATTTAATTCATGATTCATAATTCATGATTCATGATTCAATTCATGATTCATGATTCATGAATCAATCCATGATTCAATTCGTGATTCAACTCATGATTCATGATTCAATTCAAGATTCATGATTCATGATTCAATTCATGATTAATGATTCATGATCCAATTCATGATTCAATTCATGATTCATGATTCATGATTCAATTCATGATTAATGATTCATGATTCAATTCATGATTCATAATTCATGATTCATGATTCAATTCATGATTCATGATTCAATTCATGATTCATGATTCAATTCATGATTCATGATTGAATTTATGATTCGTTTCCTGATTCAATTCATGATTCATAATTCGATTTATGATTTATGATTCATGATTCAATTCATGATTCATGATTCAATTCATGATTCATGATTCATGATTCAATTCATGATTCAATTCATGATTCAATTCATGATTCATGATTCAATTCATAATTCAATTCATGAATCATGATTCGATTCATGATTCATGATTCATGATTTAAATCATGATTCAATTCATGATTCATGATTCAATTTATGATTCATGATTCATGATTCAATTCATGATTCAATTCATAATTCATGATTCATGATTCAATTCATGATTAATGATTCATGATTCAATTCATGATTCATAATTCATGATTCATGATTCATTTCATGATTCATGATTCATAATTCAATTCATGATTCATGATTCAATTCATGATTCAATTCATGATTCATAATTCAAGATTCGATTCATGATTCATGATTCAATTCATGATTCATGATTCATGATTCATGATTCGATTCATGATTAATTATTCATGATTCAATTTATGATTCATGATTAGATTCATGATTCATGATTCAATTCATGATTCAATTCATGATTTAATTCATGATTCAATTCATGATTCCTGATTCAATTTATGATTCATGATTCATGATTCATGATTCATGATTCGATTCATGATTAATTATTCATGATTCAATTTATGATTCATGATTCATGATTCGATTCATGATTCATGATTCAATTCATGATTCAATTCATGATTTAATTCATGATTCAATCCATGATTCATGATTCAATTTATGATTCATGATTCATGATTCACGATTCAATTCATGATTCAATTCATGATTCATAATTCAATATTCGATTTATGATTCATAATTCAATTCATGATTCATGATTCATGATTCGATTCATGATTCATGATTCAATTCATGATTCAATTCATGATTCATAATTCAAGATTCGATTTATGAATCATGATTCAATTCATGATTCATGATTCATGATTCATGATTCGATTCATGATTCATGATTCGATTAATGATTCATGATTCATGATTCATGATTCAATTCATGATTCATGATCTGATTCAATTCATGATTCATGATTCATGATTCATGATTCATGATTCATGATTCAATTCATGATTCATGATTCAATTCATGATTCAATTCATGATTCATGATTCATGATTCAATTAATGATTCATGATTCATGATTCAATTCATGATTCATGATTCAATTCATGATTCAATTCATTATTCATGATTCAATTCATGATTCAATTCATGATTCATGATTCAATTCATGATTCATGATTAAATTTATGATTCATTTCATGATTCATGATTCAATTCATGATTCGATTCCTGATTCAATTCATGATTCATGATTGAATTCATTATTCAATTCATGATTCATGATTCGATTCATTAATTCATGATTCAATTCATGATTCAATTCATGATTCATGATTTGATTCATGATTCATCATTCAATTCATGATTCATGATTCATGATTCATCATTCATCATTCATCATTCAATTCATGATTCATAATTTGATTCATGATTCATCATTCGATTCATGATTCACTTCATGATTTATTATTCATGATTCATGATTCGATTCATGATTCATGATTCATGATTCATGATTCAATTCATGATTCATGATTCGATTCATGATTCTTGATTCATGATTCATGATTCATGATTCGATTCATGATTCAATTCATGATTCATGATTCAATTCATGATTCAATTCATGATTCATAATTCAAGATTCAATTTTTGAATCATGATTCAATTCATGATTCATGATTCGATTCATGATTCATGATTTGATTCATGATTCATGATTCATGATTCATGATTCATGATTTAATTCATGATTCATGATTCATGATTCGATTCATGATTAATTATTCATGATTCAATTCATGATTCATGATTCATGATTCGATTCATGATTCATGGTTCAATTCATGATTCAATTCATGATTCAATTCATGATTCAATTCATGATTCATGATTCAATTTATGATTCATGATTCATGATTCACGATTCAATTCATGATTCAATTCATGATTCATAATTCAAGATTCGATTTATGATTCATGATTCAATTCATGATTCATGATTCATGATTCGATTCATGATTCATGATTCGATTCATGATTCATGATTCATGATTCAATTCATGATTCATGATTCGATTCATGATTCATGATTCATGATTTGATTCATGATTCATGATTCATGATTTAATTCATGATTCATGATTCATGATTCATGATTCAATTCATGATTCATGATTCATGATTCGATTCAATTCATGATTCATGATTCAATTCATGATTCAATTCATGATTCATGATTCAATTAATGATTCATGATTCATGATTCAATTCATGATTCAATTCATGATTCATGATTGATGATTCAATTTATGATTCATGATTCATGATTCAATTCATGATTCATGATTCAATTTATGATTCAATTCATGATTCATGATTCAATTCATGATTCATTTCATGATTCATGATTCATTTCATGATTCATGATTCAATTTATGAGTCGATTCCTGATTCAATTCATAATTCATGATTGAATTCATTATTCAATTCATGATTCATGATTCGATTCATGATTCATGATTCAATTCATGATTCAATTCATGATTCATGATTTGATTCATGATTCATCATTCAATTCATGATTCATGATTCATGATTCATGATTCATGATTCATGATTCAATTCATGATTCATAATTTGATTCATGATTCGATTCATGATTCACTTCATGATTTATGATTCATGATTCATGATTCATGATTCGATTCATGATTCATGATTCATGATTCATGATTCATGATTCGATTCATGATTCATGATTCGATTCATAATTCATGATTCGATTCATGATTCTTGATTCATGATTCATGATTTGATTCATGATTCTTGATTCATGATTCATGATTCGATTCATGATTCAATTCATGATTCATGATTCGATTTATGATTCTTGATTCATGATTCGATTCATAATTCATGATTCATGATTAAATTCATGATTCATGATTAAATTCATGATTCATGATTCATGATTCGATTCATGATTCATGATTCATGAATCAATTCATGATTCATGATTCAATTCATGATTCATGATTCATGATTCGATTCATGATTCATGATTTAATTCATGATTGTTGATTCAATTCATGATTCAATTCATGATTCATGATTGATGATTCAATTAAGGATTTTTGATTGATGATTCAATTCATGATTCATGATTCATGATTCAATTCATGATTCATGATTCATGATTCATTTCATGATTCATGATTCATAATTCAATTCATGATTCATGATTCAATTCATGATTCAATTCATGATTCATAATTCAAGATTCGATTCATGATTCATGATTCAATTCATGATTCATGATTCATGATTCATGATTCGATTCATGATTAATTATTCATGATTCAATTTATGATTCATGATTCATGATTAGATTCATGATTCATGATTCAATTCATGATTCAATTCATGATTTAATTCATGATTCAATTCATGATTCATGATTCAATTTATGATTCATGATTCATGATTCGATTCATGATTCATGATTCAATTCATGATTCAATTCATAATTTAATTCATGATTCAATTCATGATTCATGATTCAATTCATGATTCAATTCATGATTCATAATTCAATATTCGATTTATGATTCATGATTCAATTCATGATTCATGATTCATGATTCGATTCATGATTCATGATTCAATTCATGATTCAATTCATGATTCATAATTCAAGATTCGATTTATGAATCATGATTCAATTCATGATTCATGATTCATGATTCATGATTCGATTCATGATTCATGATTCGATTAATGATTCATGATTCATGATTCATGATTCAATTCATGATTCATGATCTGATTCAATTCATGATTCATGATTCATGATTCGATTCATGATTCATGATTCAATTCATGATTCATGATTCATGATTCATGATTCAATTCATGATTCATGATTCAATTCATGATTCAATTCATGATTCATGATTCACGATTCAATTAATGATTCATGATTCATGATTCAATTCATGATTCATGATTTAATTCATGATTCAATTCATGATTCATGATTCAATTCATGATTCAATTCATGATTCATGATTCAATTCATGATTCATTTCATGATTCATGATTCAATTCATGATTCGATTCCTGATTCAATTCATGATTCATGATTGAATTCATTATTCAATTCATGATTCATGATTCGATTCATTAATTCATGATTCAATTCATGATTCAATTCATGATTCATGATTCGATTCATGATTCATCATTCAATTCATGATTCATGATTCATGATTCATCATTCAATTCATGATTCATAATTTGATTCATGATTCATCATTCGATTCATGATTCACTTCATGATTTATTATTCATGATTCATGATTCATGATTCGATTCATGATTCATGATTCATGATTCAATTCATGATTCATGATTCTATTCATGATTCTTGATTCATGATTCATGATTCATGATTCGATTCATGATTCAATTCATGATTCATGATTCAATTCATGATTCAATTCATGATTCATGATTCTATTCATGATTCTTGATTCATGATTCATGATTCATGATTCGATTCATGATTCAATTCATGATTCATGATTCAATTCATGATTCAATTCATGATTCATAATTCAAGATTCGATTTATGAATCATGATTCAATTCATGATTCATGATTCGATTCATGATTCATGATTCATGATTCGATTCATGATTCATGATTCATGATTCATGATTCATGATTTAATTCATGATTCATGATTCATGATTCGATTCATGATTAATTATTCATGATTCAATTCATGATTCATGATTCATGATTCGATTCATGATTCATGATTCGATTCATGATTCATGATTCAATTCATGATTCAATTCATGATTCAATTCATGATTCAATTCATGATTCATGATTCAATTTATGATTCATGATTCATGATTCACGATTCAATTCATGATTCAATTCATGATTCATAATTCAAGATTCGAATTATGATTCATGATTCAATTCATGATTCATGATTCATGATTCGATTCATGATTCATGATTCGATTCATGATTCATGATTCATGATTCAATTCATGATTCATGATTCGATTCATGATTCATGATTCATGATTCATGATTTGATTCATGATTCATGATTCATGATTTAATTCATGATTCATGATTCATGATTCATGATTCAATTCATGTGTCATGATTCATGATTCGATTCAATTCATGATTCATGATTCAATTCATGATTCAATTCATGATTCATGATTCAATTAATGATTCATGATTCATGATTCAATTCATCATTCAATTCATGATTCATGATTCATTTCATGATTCAATTCATGAGTCGATTCCTGATTCAATTCATAATTCATGATTCAATTCATTATTCAATTCATGATTAATGATTCGATTCATGATTCATGATTCAATTCATGATTCAATTCCTGATTCATGATTTGATTCATGATTCATCATTCAATTCATGA